>PVHY01003527.1:0-106523 GCA_004024945.1 Uropsilus gracilis | reverse complement strand
TTTCTTTCTTTCTTTCTTTCTTTCTTTCTTTCTTTCTTTCTTTCTTTCTTTCTTTCTTTCTTTCTTTCTTTCTTTCCTTCCTTCCTTCCTTCCTTCCTTCCTTCCTTCCTTCCTTCCTTCCTTCCTTCCTTCCTTCCTTCCTTCCTTCCTTCCTTCCTTCCTTCCTTCCTTCCTTCCTTCCTTCCTTCCTTCCTTCCTTTCTTTCTTTTCTGACTAGGTCTCACTGTGTTGCCCTGGGTAGTGTCCTGATCCTGCAGAGTCAAATGATCCCCAGCCTCAGTCTCCCAGGTAGCTGGGATTACAGGTGCCCGTCACTGTACCCAGCTGTTTTTTCAAGAAACAGGTGTTACTATGTTACCCGGGGTAGTCTTGAACCCAAGAACTCAAGTGATTCCTGTCCTCTTGCTTCCCAGCACTTGGATTATAGGTGCGCGCCACTGGACCCGGCAAATTGCCTAACTTATGACCAATAATAACAAGCCCATCTCTCCCGAGTCACTGTGAGTGTTTTGTTTTGTTTTTGTCTTCATCAGTTCCTCTCAAAATACAAAATCTCAAAATGTCTTTAGTCATTTTTTTTAGAAGTAAAGCCTGAGAGGTAGATCCTTGAGCAATAGATTTGCTGAGGGAAGTGCTTTCACATGGAGGCAGTGAGGTAAGCAGGAGACAGTGGAGGCAGGCAACAACGTGAGTTAGGCAACAACTTGGGCTCAGAGTTTGGCCTCAGCTTTATCCCACAGAAGTTTCCAGAGAGTGAATGGCCATTCTGTTTTGAGAACTGTAGGCTAGGCTTCTATATGAATGTGTCAGTCTTTGGCTGTCGGCCTTTCCAGAGCAGGGTGCAGCATCTCCATCATATTTGAGCTGTACCATCCAGCAGGTCACAGGCACATGTCTGGAGCAGGGATGGGGGATGAGTGTACCAGGAATGGGATCTGGGCAGATCCCAGATCCCAAGAACATATACTGAACATTGTTATATTTGAATGTTCCAGAGAAGAAAAAAATTATAACTGCCCAGAAAAATACAAAACAAGAAATCAGTTTTGCTTATAATAAAGTATAATTCATACAGTTGTGTTTTTTCTCTTGTGGCATAAAAATCACAACCAAGACACAAAAAACAATAAATACTAGTAAGACCACTGATGGAAGGATCTGTTCAAACCATGCATGACTGGGAAAATGCTTCAATGTTTTGGTGAATCAAAACATCTAGGTAAAGAATGAAGAGTTACAGTGGAACACCCCCAAAGCCTGGCTTCTTGCTTTCTGTGATTATTCTCAGCTTTATTAAGGGGCCCTTACTTTTGACTTTAAACTTGGGCAAGAGCACTTTGGACCTCAGGACTTGAACAAAGAAAGCAATGATATTGGAATTGCTGATCGATTGCAAGAATCACCTCAAAGCCATCTGACCTCAGTAAAACTATACACAAGGTTGCTTGGGCTCCTTGTCAAAATAGGAAATACGGGGCACATTTCTGTCGCCAACTCCAAAGATGAAGAGAATCTAAGGTCAAGAATCTTTGATATGTCAAGATACTTGTACTAGTCATTTTCTTAATGTGGTCTCATTTAACCTTCAAAGATTTACTTAAAGATGAACTGTAGATATGAACTTTATTTACTTAAGACAGTGAATCTGAAAAATACCTGTATGTGCAGTGTTTAGAGATAACAAAAAGTGTATTGTGTTCTTACCTTCCCTCCTTTCTTGAGTATATAATGTATTTAAAGACTTAGAAAGTAGGGAATACAAAATATCTACGCCATAGTTTATCATGATGAATACCATGGGTAATAATATTAATATGATTAAGTGTTGATTCTGTTATATTTACCTACATAATTTGTATATGCAAAAATTCTATTTTTTTTCTCTATTACTTACAGAACCCCTTTTCATGAGTCCTCATTCTTGCTGATGATAAAGGAAGAGATAGGGAAGAAGAAGACATAACCACATCAATGAAAGTTTACTCTGTACTTTCTGGTTCTAAGTGATCAATTTTCTTGTCAATATTCAGTGATAGTGAATAGCAGCACCCCACTGGGATGTTTTCTCCTCTACAGTCTCTCCCAGTTTACATGTGACACTAGGGCCAAGAAAAAAGTGAGGGCTTCCTCCATATTGGGGAGTCCTCAAAAATTACAAATGAAATTCGATTATTTTTCTTGTTTATTCAATGAGAGAGAGTGAGAACAAGAGAGAGAGAGAGAGAAAGAGAGAGAAATGTTCCTGAGGAGAGTAGGAAAAGGAATAGAAGGGCCTAATAATTTAGTTAGTGTGGCTTTTCTTTGACCCAATTCTCTTACATGTTGGATGAATTTCTTTTGCAAATTGAATAATTTTCACAAGTCAATTACATACATTCCCTCAGCCCATTTGAGTGTAATGAAATAGCTTAATAGAATAAAACAATAACCCCCAAGATGATGATGTTGGCCATTATTAAGTATAACAATAGGAATTAATTATGACAGCAGAAGGGATAATTGATGACTTGGAAAATGGATTCTAAAGCTCTTTTCTATTGTTACTTCAGACACATTGAAAGAACTGCGATTTTCTCAATTCTTTTGAACAGAATTATTAATAACATGTTTTTTTCTTAATTCCTTGTATTTGGTTAGTTCTTTACAAAATACTGTCATGTACAGACTCTTGTTTTTAATTTAGCCAGCAGTGAGAGGTTGCTATTTGCTCAGCCTGGTTCTGAACAATTCACAAGCATTAACTCAGTACATCCTCATGCCAATTCTCTGCAATGTGTTTCTGGTTGCTCTTTTACAAATGAGTAAACTGAGGCTGAGAGAAAGTGGGGAAATTGCTTTAGGTTCCCAAGCTGAGAAGTAGCAGAGCAAGGACTTGGAGCCTTCTGCTTCCTTAGCATCTGCTGTTGTCAACATCATTGTTCTATCTGCCTCTCAGTCCTACAAGTGCTTTGCAGAGTGGAATGTTCACTTTCATTTTCCTCTAGATTAAATATTTCCTGAGATGGAAATTAAGTTTCTTGCCTGAAATGTAGAGAGAGTCTGTAAGTGCTTTAATTTGTAAGTGCTGGGTTTGAATTCTAGTACTGGAATTCCCTTCTACTGCAAATCAGGACACTTCCTGATTTGCCTTTATGAAGCTAATTTCTTTTGACTCAGAGTAAGATATAATCGTTGTGGAACTTTGGAGCATTGAGAAAAATATAAACATTGAAGGCAGGGTATTCTTTTCTTTGGGAGGGAAATTGGGCAAAAATTTTGAAGACCAATGAGAACACATGCAGTTCTTTTCAGTTAGAATCACTGTTCATTTAGATACATACTCAATGTCTGGGTAACAGGTGATTATATTGTCTTCTAGTAATTCTTACTTTCATTGCGTATAAGAAGTCATGTGTACTTATTACTAATGCAGGTACCTAAATTCCAGTCCAGGAACTCTCATTCACTAGCTCTGAGAGCAGTTTTAGGAGTTTAAATTTAACCAGACTATCCCAGGTAGAGTATGCTCATTTTTGAAGTAGGGCAATGCAGGCCCAGAGTCATGAAGTGACCTGCTCAGATTTGTGGAAAACTAGGAAGATCAGAACTCTAAGTCAATATGCTCCAAGTATTCCTTGGTTTGTTTATGAGCTGACATGTTTTATTTATGAAATTCAAAGATTAATTTATTCTCATAGTAATCACAAACTCAGTAATGTGATTTATTCTTAAGTGGATTAATTTTTTTCTTGTAAATGAAGTGAAGAGCTACTGAATTTTAAGAAACTAGATGTTACTGAGGTTTTGCAACTTAATGAATGTATGTGGAAACACAGTTCCCCAGAATTTACTGTGATTAATTCTATTAAGACCAATTATTGAAATAAAATGCATACCAAATTACCAATTGCCTTTAAAAGGCAGATTGGCTACCTAGAGATTTAGGGAGAAGTAGATTACAACCAAATCAATGGCATTACTCCACTTAAGAAAGAGTGTATCAGCACAAAGACAGGAATTTGTGTGGAATATAAAAAAATGGGACTCAAAGAGCCAGAAACTGTCCAGAAAAGATCATGCATTTAATAGAAAATGGCAACTCTGCCCCATTCAAGGGTGTGTACCATTGTCACCTTCTTATATCTGCACAGCATGCAGCTCCATTTTCTGAGCCTTTCCTGCCCACAGTGATTTGTTCTAGAAGGCATATTTATAGAATACTATCTTGCCTCTTGGGTCAAAGTTGATTGGAGGGAGTAGGAACCTGTCACAAAACTGGGGCAATCAGAATCTCCATCATGGAAAATTGTAAATAGGATTCAAAGGATCTCATTAGTCTCTTCTAGTTGCTTCATATATGAACACAGACATTTCAGAAGCTCAAGTGGAGAAAGAAGTACTTTAAAGAGAACTCTCAGAAAATATGTTAGGTCCCAGCAATTTGGGGACTTTAGACACTGATTTCTAAATTACACCTGAAAAATTTTTTAAAAATACACATAATAAGGTTAACTGAAAGGTATATGGCAGCAGAACTAAAGGTTGGAATGTAACCCCTCTCCTGGGATTCTTAGGGAAAAGGATGCATGAACTCTTCCTAGGCCAGATATGCAAGTGAGGGACAGCAAGGATCTGCCACTAGACATGAAGCAAAGGGAACTGGAAAGAGATTGATGGGCGCTGTGTTCATTTTCTAGGCCTGCTGTAGCACAATACCCAAACTGAATAGTTTAAAACAACAGCAAGTTGATTATCACAGTTGCAGAAGTTAGACTTCCCAAATCAAGGCATTGGCAGAATTACGTTTTTCTGAAACCTCTTGGGAAGTATATGTGTTTGCCTCTTCCAACTTTAGATGGCAACAAGTAGCCACTCTAATATCTGCCCACATCTTTACATGGTCATTTCCCTTATGTGTCACTATGTCCAAATTCCTGTTTTCTTATAGGGACACCAACTATATTGTTTTGAGGATCCTCAAACACTAGTATAACCTCCCCCTCAGGTACCTAACTACATCTGCAGGTGACTACATGTGATCTTATTTCCAAATAAAATAACTTTTTGAGATTTAGGAATTTGATTAGTTATTTTTAGGGGGATATGATTCAAACAAAATAGATACCTACACCAGGCAAAAGGACACTTAAACAACAGGCAGAGAAGAGACACACATATATTTGGTAAGGAAACAGAATGAAAGTGAGGAGCTCAAGTGGTGCAGTCAGTTAGTATGTGTTACTTATATGACAACATGAGCAGAATGAAGGTGACATGCCCCTTACTTCCCCTCCTCCACTGTCTAAAATGGTGGACAACTATTCCTTCATTAGTAAAAGCACCAAGCAGGCCATGGAAAAGTGCTATGGTACCATCCAGAAAGATGTGCCTGCTTTCCTTACCTCCCTGTCTGACTCTGAACAACCAAACCTGCTACCTGTTGAAGGAGTAACAACTCAAGGAAAAGAAATTGAGGAAAAACAACTTCTTTGATGTCAGGTTTTATCCATATAGGCAGTTCCAGGCTGGGGAAGGTAAGACATCTCAGAATATCAGTTGTAATGCAAGCCAGGACATCCTAATTACTGAGTTGACATTGCATTTTTCCAGTGGAACCAACTTGGGAATTTTATTTATTACACAGGGAATGACCAGAGAGTTTGCTCTGGGGACAAAGGAAGAATCAGACAGATGGTGGAATATACCCTTAAAGTGACTGGATAAAGAAAAAAATAAAGGTATTTGATACTTAAAACCTGAGTCATGCTAACTTAGTTATAATAAGTCTACATTTTTCCTCATTTAAATTTTCATTCCGATCTATACTCTATTCTTTATGAATTTATTGAATATCACATTAGAAGAAATAGAAGAATGAATTAGCATACTTGAGGATAAAGAAATAAAGAGGATGAAGAAAAAGAGGGAGAGAAACAAAGTAAGAAGACAGAAGAAAAAATCAGAGCTCTAAGTCAGGCACGGTGGCACGTGCCTGTTAGCATCAGCCTATGGAGCGTGGCTGGGACTGGGGATTGTGGTTCAAGTTCTGCTCAGGGTAACAGCGAGACCTAGTTCCAAAAAAATAGCTCAGCATGGTGGTATGCACCTGTAAACTCAGCTACCTGGGAAGCTGAGACTGGGGATTGCTTGAGTCTGTGGTACCCCGGGGAACGTGAACCTGCAGTTCCCTGGGGAAAATAATGAGACCTAGTCTCAAAAAAAAAAAAAAATCAGAGATCTGTCAGATACCTTAGAGAAAGGAAATATAAGAGTAATTGGAATCCCAGAAGGAGAAGAGAAATACATAGGAACTTAAAGTCTTTTTAATACAATAATGGAGAACTTCCTAAATCCAAAGAAATGAAAATAGACATACAGGAAACAAAAAAGGACAGCAAACTACTTTAATGAAAGAAAAAACTACAGCAAGACACATTATTATAAAACTTCCAAGAGCCCAAGATAAAGAAAAATTAATGAATATGACTAGAGAGAGAGGAAAAAGATAACTAACCTACAAAGTAAAACCTATTAGGCTGATCTCAGATTTCTCTGAAGAGACACTCCAAGCAAGGAGAGTTATCTTCAAAAAAAACTCCAAAACAAAAAGTGCCAGCCAAGATTACTCTACCCTGCAAAACTGTTCTTCCTTTAAGAAGGAAAAATTAGAACCTTCTCAAACAGACAAAATCTCCAGATATTTGCTACCACCTTACCCCCACTCCAAGAAATCCTGCAAGAAGCCTTAAGATCAAAGCCCTCAGAAGAATAAATACAATAAACAAAACAAGAATCCAAATCAGAACCTCAAAATGACTACCAGAAAACCAATATTAGAACCTCAAACATCAATAATCACTCTAAATGTCAATGGTCTTAACTCATAAATCAAAAGACAGAGAGTTGCAGACTGGATCAAAAGACAGAACCCAACATCCTTCTGTGTCCAGGAAACACATCTGATCGCTAAAGATAGCATAGATTGAAGGTAAAGGGATGGAAAACAATTCTACAAGCAAATGACCCCCCCAAAAAGGCAGGGTTCGCCATTCTTATAGTAGACAAAGCAGATTTCAAGTTTAAAAAAGTGAAAAAGGATAAAGGTCACACCCTAATGGTTTAGGGATCAGCACACCAAAAAGACATAACAGTTATCAACATATATTCACCAAATGAGGGAGCACCAAGATTCATAGGACAGCTACTAGCAGAACTGAAAATACATATTGGTAAAAACACACGCATAGTAGACTTTAACACTCCAATCTTACCAAAGGACAGATCAATGAAACAGAAAATACACAAGGACACAAAAGTTTTAAAGGAAGACCTAGACAAAATGGACCTAATAGATATCTACAGGACACTGAACCCCCAAAGAAAAGAATACACCGTCTTTTCAAAGGCACATGGATCCTTCTCTAAAATTGGCCACGTAGTAGCCCACAAACCTGAATAAACACACAAAGATTAAAATAATATCAATTTTTCCCTCAGATCATAAAGGCATCAAACTAGAAATCAACAATGAAAAGAAAGCAAGAAGAGTGTTCAATACATAGAGACTGAACAACATGCTACTAAAGGAAGACTGGGTAATTGAAGAAATTAAAACCTACTTCAAAACAAATGACAAAGACACAACCTTCCAAAATGTCTGAGACTAGCAAAAGTAGATTTAAGAAGAAGGGTCATAGCAATACAGGCTCATATCAAAAACCAAGAAACTAACCAGAGAAATAACCTAATCTACCAACTCAAAGGATTAGAAAAGGAGCAACAACAACCAAAAAATCCATAACCCAGCAGAAGACAAGAAAAAATAAAAATAAAAGAAGAAATAAATAATCTAGAAGCCAAAAAAGACTATCCAGAAGATCAACAAAACCAAAAGCTGGTTCTTTGAAAAAATAAAAAAAATTGATAAACCCCTTGCAAACCTTACAAAGAAAAGAGAAGACACTCATATAAGTAGGATCACAAATTAAAAAAAGAGAAATTACAAGGACACAGTAGAAATCCAAAGGATAATCAAACATTACTATGAGCATCTATGTGCAAACAAATACAACAACCTGGATGAGATGGACAGATTCTTAGAAAGATACAACTACCCAAAATTGAACAAAGAAGAAATACAGAATTTAAACAAAATAATCACAAGCAGCAAAATTGAAACAGTCATCAAAACCTCCCTAAAAACAAATGCCCAGGACCAGATGGCTTCACAAATGAATTCTACCAAATATTCAAAGATGAAAAAACACCTGTACTACTAAAACTTTTCCAAAAAATTGAGAAAGAAGGAAAACTGCCGAACATATTCTATGAAGCAAATATCACTCTCATACCATAACCAAATAAATACAGCACCAAGAAAGAAAACTATAGACTAATTTCCCTAATGAACACGATGCAAAATTTTTAAACAAAATCTTAGCAAATTGAATCCTATAAACTAATCTAAATTTGATTTAAAAATCTATTTTGGTTCTGTTTATTTTTGGACTAAAGTACAGTTCTGACCAGTAGAGACATATCCAAGATAACAGGACCCATATTTAGGCAACTTGTCTCACCTTTCTTTCACTGTTTGCCTCTTCAAGCCCCAGCACTAAGTTGGTATATTCACTCATTCAATCATTCCTCCAATATTCACTGAACACCAACTTTATACTATACAGATTAAGGCTTCTGAGACATAATGGCATAGAAAGCGGTCTTTGTCCCTATCCTCATGAATTGTTTACTCTAGGGGAGGAAGAATCCAACAAATATACCCAGATAAAGAACATGCCCAGCAGTAATGTAGGAGCAATATAATAAAATCATAAGAATTCTGATTTTGAACTCCATTTCTCCTATCAAATGACACAGGTTTGTGAAAGAATAAAAAAATACTCAGATACAAAACAACAACCCAATAATTTTCAATCCCCCCCAAAATTACCAAATACAATATTTTCCACATAGAGTTTTTATATTTTCATTTTCTGAGCTATCATTTTTAGAAAAAAAATCTTGATTTTTAACCACTCCTCCTTGATTTCCAAGACCTAGTGTCATGTCCAGATTAAAATCAATTTTGATTTTTGCATAGTGAATAGTTTCTTATATTTTTCTTGTTCCTTTTTCTGGTTTCAAAAGTAGAAATGTTAACATGAATTTGAGAAACACAGAACATTGAAAGAAAAATTCATCTCTAATTCCACTTCATTTCTTGACTTGTATTATTTTCAAATTACTTTTTTTCCTTCAAGAACAACAAAAAGAGAAGGAAATATAAATGGGTTAGAAACAAAATTAGCGGGAGCTGTGATTGTGCAGAATATTTACTGTGTGAGAGAGGATGCAAAAGTACTAGAGTATTCAGGATTTTTTCTGGCTCCGGCTCTTTTGCATTGTACTCTGTGAAAATACACTACCTATTAGGTTTGTTTATATTTTGGATTGTCACACCCTATATAAGGGCTACTAAATCTAGTGTTTTCCATTTCCAAACCACAGTGCAAATCATCAAAACCTAAATTACCTTCTGTGTGCTTCAGGAACAAAGTGAAGTGAGGTGAAGGGTATCAAACCATAGTTACTACTGTTTAGGACAGAAAAGTCTCGAGGAAGTTAAAATTCAGACAGAGTTGAGAAACCAGCATGCTTACTAGGAATCTGAAATTGAAGTCTAAAGGGTTGCTTCAAAATTATGGGCTAGCTATAACCTAAAGATGGAATAACTGATATATTTATGCTTCTGAATGTCACTGAAGTGCTTCATTCTGGTTGCTAGCTTTTAATTTAAGAACATCTTTATTTCACTTTTTTCCTTAGAAACAATAACCTTCCCAGTTTTTCGGAACAATTTTGGATGACCAAAGTCAGTTTTGATTTAGATCAATGATGTGTGGAAAGTTTTATGTAGATTTGCTAGGTGCATAGTTTTTAGGACTAATTTTGGGAGAGTAGAGCTAATTAACAATATATGATATGCATTTACCTAAATTTGGAAACATGATGTCCTTCATACACATGTAATTCTGTTAGCTCTCCTTTTATTTCCCTTTTCTGAGATAAAAGTTTAAAAGTTAAAAAATTATCTTGGGGCTTTTAGATCAATTTTCCATTTGAAATAGTTCAGTAAACAGCTGGTTACACCTGAGGGGCAAGTGGAATACTCCGTTTTATGAAATTTCAGATGAAAACAGCTTGCTGAGAAAGAAAGTGGCAACACCTAAGTGGATTCTTGAGCTGAAGACAGAATTGAGATTGAATATTAAAATAGCCAAGAAGCAAAGTTATCGAAAGATTTAATAAGAATATAAATAACAATGAAATGTAGGAATGAGACAAAAGACTTTTTAAAAGTAAGTACCATTCTCAGTGTGTTGAAATGACCTCTTGTAATGGCAACTACTTTTATTAAATGCAAAAGAGCCCAGTATTCCTTCTTTCTCAGCAGCTTAATGAAAATTAAAAACACAACACAGACACCTATGTGATGTCAGTTGCATCTTTCTCTTCTCTCTTCCCCACTCCATTCTTGGCCAGTTCAGGACATGATTAGGACATTTCATTTGATTTTCTTTCTTCCCATTCCATGAATTATGTACCTATCAAACGATGTTTGATAATCAATTTTTGATCTCTTCTGAAGGTCAGTCAAGGACACCATCTAAACTATCATTTCATTTCTTTCTTTAAAGAGAATTCATCTATTTCTTTTGAGCACATAGAGATTTCAGGCACAGCTAAGATACTAAACCATTCATGAACAAAATGACTTCTTTTTTCTCATCAAGACTGTCATACTTTGCTTCTATGGGAAGATGAGTTTAGTTATTAAAAGGGTATCTTTGATTTAAATTTCCAGCTAATGTGTTATTAACTCAACTTATCTGACCTCTTCATTTTGAGGGCTCTTTATCTTTTTGTTACTTTTATTTTGTGGGTATAATGGAAGAGAAAGATGATGGACTTTCAGATATGGAAAAATAGAGATTTAAATTCATAATTCTGATGCTTAACTCAGGGAAAATTGTAAATGACTGTCTATTTATGCTACACAGAAAAGGATGTAATTTTTTGGGTGTACTCCCAAGAAGATGACTGAATAGAAGAAATGTTCTAAAAGTTAATACAATAAAAGTAAAACAGCAGTGGTAAAACCTTGAAATTGTGACTTTCTAATGGAGGGATTCATTTAATAGTTCAACGATTGAAATGCTAGCATATCTATAGTTTGTGTTCATGCTCAACATCTTTTTTCAAGTACAATATCTATTTATGGAGACATAGTAATATAAAGTTTTGTTTTTCCTGCCCATCCTGAATCTTTCAGAGACAGACTTAAGTGTTATTTTCAGAAGGTTTGGCAAAACTCAATAGCCATTATATCATTCTGAGAGCTTGTGTTTCCAATGGACGGTGGGTCATCTTCAGCTTTTCAAATTAATAATTTGAAAAAGATGCAATGTCTACACATAATGACTTCATCCTGTCTGCAGAAATGATTTAAAACAGCAGTTGTTACATACAAGTTCATCTCATTAAGTGAGATTCTGATGCAAGAGCACAGGTACTAGTGTCAGTACGGCTGCTGGGTAGCCACTTAACTGTGGAAATAATGGCAGAGCAGAAGGTGTGAGAGAGTATTAGCACTGATCGGTATTCTGCTGGGGAGTTAGTGTCTCCACTCGATTTTCCCTTTGTTTCATTTGGAACAATGTGCTGCACTTAAGCAGAATTCCTTAGGGATTGCCAGAAATGTAATTGCATTTTTTTTTAAGAAAAGAATTTGCTTTAAAGAACATTCTAAGGTATTTATGAAGATTTTTGTGGAGACCCTTATTTTGCTCTGTTGTCACTTCCATCTCTTTGTTAAAGTAAACTGATATATGGCTTTGACGTGTGAATAACCAAAAGGAAAAAGCCAACAAAAGAACCACATTCACACAAAATAAGCACAATCCTAAATTATCTGGGAAGAAATATATTTCTTCAGTAAATCCTTTTTGATTTTATTTAAATGTAGAACAATGTCTCTTAATCAAGTGGCTATATTAGATACTAACCAGTAATTAAGTGGTCTGAGAAAATGCTCAAGGCGAGGCGTAGTCACAGGAGTTATGGGAAGATCTGAAGTTCTAGCTAAGACACATCAAACCCAGGAGGAATTCTCAGTTCTCCACAACATTTGAAAATCAGAAGCTCCAGTTTTCCAGTGTCCTGAGTTATGACTAAATCCACAGGCACAACTCTTCTTCTATAATTAAACAATCAATTGGAAAAGCCATTTCTGTTTTCAGTTTGATGCCATACAACCTAGCTTTTACCACCTTATTTTTGACTTGACATTTGTACAGTAAAATGCAACGTCAGCAACAACTGGCCTTGAGTAGCGTCAGAAAACTTAGCACCAGAAAAGGAGAAAAGGACAATTGACTTAAGAAATATTTTCATGACAGTAAAAACAACTGCACAAACTATTGAACAATGCCTGGAGTGACCTGACTCTTTGGAAAATTATTTTATTTTAAATACTGTGATAAAATATACAGAACCTAAAAATTGCCATTTGAATCATTTTTAAATGTGCAGTTTTGAGGCCTTAACATTGTTGTATAACCATCATCACCATCCTACTCCAGAACATTGTCTTCTTTCCCAAATAAAACTCTGTTCCTATCAAACACTACTCTCCAGCATGCTCCCACCTTGGCAGCCACATGATACTTAGTCCATTTTAATGGTGCCAGTAACTCCAAGTATTCCTTGGACTTCAAACTTGTTGTTTTGTATCTTAAAACCCATCAGAAGAAATGCACACCAGCTTGGGAATACACTGACCTCTTGTGATCCTTTTCAGAGAGTGATTATGCCAATAACAAAGCCAGCAAAAAGAGCCATGATGCCACATGAGGTGATCCTTGCCCTGGTCATGCCAAACTTAAGGCAGCATGCTGTTTTGAAATGGCGGTGGTAGACAGCACATTTATGCTGCCAATGGGTGGGGAATTCAATCACCTAAACCCAGAATTCAATCACCTAGAGAGGAATGTTTGTTCTCAACTCAGTCATGATTGGAATCTATGGGAACAAGTGGCATATTTGTCTCCATTTATCTAATTACCAGACCAAGGTGATATTTTGGAATGGTTAAGAACATAGAAATCAGGTTCCCTGGGCCCCTGAACTGGATGTGGTCTGAGTTCTATGAAAGAGATGCAGTTGTTTTCATCATCCTTCCTTCTCTCATCCTTTCCAATGCCCCCAGCTCTCTAATGAAAACTAAAGACCTTCAAGTTGAAGAATAATTTGCCCAAAGTAGAGCATCTGAAAGCAATAGTAACAGAATATGTGGAAAATTTAGACCCTAAGAAAAATTAAAATGGCCATTTTACCTGGGTCATCTCTATAATTGCTCAACTCACAATTTTCCTTTCCCTGTGTGGATATAACCCAGTGTTGTGCTTCTGGTCCCAGAGAAGTCATTCTGGAAAGCCTTGCTTATAATATATATATATATATATATATATATATATATATATATATATATATATATGTTTAAAAATTTTAATGAGTGTGCAGAGTTTATACAAGGAGAAGAAATAGGCATAAAGGGACATGAATTTCCTGCAAAGAAAGAAAAAAAAATGAAGACTAAGGACAATTCATCAATGAGCCCCACTTAAACATGCAGTAAACCATTTGGAGATGCTCTTCAGGGGACATTTTCACTGACTCAGAGGGTGAATTTCCAAGCACATGCCAACTAAAGACAGGATATAGATTTCTGTTCCCATGTGCAGGACTGGGAACCTTTTATCAGGGTTCTAGGGAGATCTGTTTTAGGATTTGAGAACAGCTGAAGATATGATTTCTTTTTACATATGGATATTACTAAGCACTCAGGGGCCATAAAAGGAAAAAAAATACGTCATAAAAATGAAAGACATTGGTAAGTTGTTCAAAGTCACATATTAAATCTTCATCATTACAGCAAAATAAATTTCTTTATCAGATTAACTGGAAATGGAAAAATTGATATAATTTGATGTGATTGAGTCACTCAGAAGGTCACAGACATGTGGTTAAGGAAAGTATATCTCTTTGGGGGGTTCTGCACAAGGGGACAACACTGAAGGGAATAAGAAAAAGATGATGGGAGGTTGTGAGTTCTCAGGGAAGTTTTGACCCTTTTCCCCTCCACTACCCAGGGCTGTTAATTAGACTGGACTAATTCTACAAGATTACACAGAAAATGTATGTCCAGAGAATTTCCCCTGGACAAAGGTTGATTAGTTGTGAGCAAACCTGAGAATATGGGCAGATCATTAAATGTCTCCTAGTGTCACTCTCCTCATCTGTAAAATGGGAATGATAATGACATATATCTTATAGAATTGTTATGAGCATTGAGACAATGTTTATAAAGTATTTGGTGCATTTTGTAAAGAAGGAAATAGCTTTACCCAAGGGGCTACCAGATAGGTGTTATTATCCCCCACCTCTTTTTAAACACTGAACTTTCTAGAAAATAGGCCTGATACTCAAGAATAAACATAGAGCTCATTAGGGTCTGTGCATTATATTTTTGGTTATTAATTTAACAAGAAGTGTATTTTCTAGTGAATAAATGATTATACTGCAACACCTGCATTCAATTAATAGAGAATTCCTTACCTCTGTTTGAAACTTTAAACTGGTTGCTTTCCCTATTCAAAAGAGACAAGTGATTTTGTCTTTTTTCCCTAGCGAATTTACCATTTTTGTCTTAACATCTTGAATTAAAAGCCAACATTTCATCTCCACATGGCTTTTGTGTTGACTGTCACAAGTCCAGTTAATGAAGCAGAAGCTCAAATTGGGCTTCCTCACTGAATTAAACTCCTCCTCCTCTTCCATTGAATTGACCACTTCTTTCACTGGATCTAATGAATCTGCAGGTTGCTTGAATACAATAATTTTTTGGAAAAAATATTCCTTGCCCACAGATTGGAAGACTAATCATTGTCGAAACAACCATCATACCCAAGGCAATAGACAGATTCAGTACAATCCCAATAAAAATATCATTGGTATTCTTTAAAGAAGTGGAACAAACACTCTAAAATTCACACAGAATCACAAAATACCCCTAAATAGCCAAAGCAATGCTGAAAAAAAAATAAAAAGAATAATCACACTCCCTGATTTCAAACTCTACCATAAAACCATAATAATTAAAATACACTGGCACTACAACAAAGACAGACAAATAGACTGATAAAATGGAATGGGAGAGCACAGAAATAAACCCACCCCTATATGGACAGTTAGTCAATGACAAAAGATTTAAGAATATATACTGGAAGAAGGAGAAAGAAAAGACTTCAATAAATGGTCTAGGACATAATAGATAGCCACAAGAATGAAAATAGACCACTGTCTCACACCATACACAAAAATCAATTCAAAATGGATAAAAGACTTGGATTGGAAGACCAATATATTAATCCATAAATATATAAGAAAATATATATGAAAAATAGACAAAATACTTTATGAAAACATAAGCTTTAATGGTATCTTTGGGGATTTTTCTCCAACAGCAAAGAAAATAAAAGAGAACATAAACAACTGGGGCTATATTAAATTAAAAACTCCTGCACAGTGGAAGAAACCATAACTAAAATGAAAAAAAAAAAAAAAAACCTTACTAGATGGGATAGCATATATATATATATATATATATATATATATATATATATATATGATAAATGATTGATCTCAAAGACATACAAAGAGCTCATTAACTCAACAACAAAAAAGTCCAATCAAAAAATGGGTCAAAGATCCAAGTAAACTATTTCTCCAAAGATGACATATAAATGGCAAACAGACACATGAAAAAATGTTCATCCTCACTTATCAGGGAAATGAAAATCAAACACAATGAAATACCACCTCAAACAGTCCATGTTGAAAAGATCAGAATAGGTGAGGCTATGAAGAAAAGGGGAACCCTTCTACACTGCTGGAGGGAATGCAAACTTGTCTGACCTTATGGTTGGAAAGCAGTATGGAGGTGTCTCAAAATATTAAAAATGGATCTGCCATGTAATGCAGTAATGTCACTTCTAGGCATCTATCTGAAAAACCTTAAAAATACTAATTTGAAAGTAAAATTGCACTCCTGTGTTTATTCTAGCACTTCTTAAAATATTCAAACTATGGAAAAAACCTAAGTACCAAAAACAGATGAGTGGATCAAGAAGTGATGTAAATAAAACAACAGAATATTATTCATCAATAAAAAAGATAAACTTGCACCATTTGGGCATCATGAATGGAACAGGAAGGGAAATAAGCAAATCAGAAAAAGAAAAACACTGCATGGTGTAACTTACATGTGGAATATAGGGATACCAAACTAAGGATTAGATAAAGTAACACTATGAAAGCATGCTATAAAACTTATGAAAACATGAAGAGGTGAAAGGGGAAGGGTGAGAAAAAAGAGGAGAGGGAAAATAGTGAACTATGATGGTGAGATATGAGTGACTTGGTGGTGGATACACTATAGTGCCATATCTGAGGTGGGGGTGAAGGCATTGAATAGTTTCATCAGTAATGCAAGTCAGTGTTACAGCAATTAAAAAATATAACCAGTCACATAAAGGATGGATGGGTGTGGCCATAAGTAAATCAAGAAGAAAAATGGACTGAGAAAATAATCCTTGGGTAAGAAGGGAAAAAAGCATAGTAAATATGCAAAAAGAAAGTCACATGGCTTAAGGGGAAAAAAATGAATACAATGATTTCTTTCCCACAAGTACATAATTAAGTATAATGAGCATCTCAACAGCTCACACATTCTACCAGCAAAACAGGGAAATGAATTCCTTTCTTCACTACTTGAAGATAATGTTGAAAAAATTAATGGTATCTGTAAGACAATTTTAAAATTGTAAATTCATAACCTTAAGTATGTTCCCAATATTACTTTATAATAGGCATGTACTAGTGTATGTTTTAATAGTGGTACCCAATATTTATTTGTTTTATTGATTTTCTTCTGCCACAGATGCACTGATGTGCAAAGTGTTACATATACTTGCAGCTTGTTTTTGTCATCTGTTAGAGAGAGAACCATAGACAGAGCTATTTAATCTCAGGATTGGAGAAGTTTTGAAAGGTGACATAGATGAAATATGAGTGTTTTAGTCCTTTTGGTTTCCTGAACAGGAGACCAAATAAATGCAAAGCATTATATTTTAAAATAAAACCTGATATAACATTTCCCAATACTTTCACAGTACCTAGCAAAACATATATTTATGAATTGTAAGTGCCACACAAAAGAATCTCTGTTATATGATGCTAGCCATCTATAAAATACTAAAATAAGACAGCATTTGTAAAATGGATTGGTGATAGTCACATATTTCTTCACTATAATATACATGCATATATATTTTATATTTCAGAAACAAAATTCAGGGAAACTATTTTTTTCTAAGCTTTATTTTCTGTTAATATTCTCTTTATCCAAACCACAACTTGCAAAGAACTTCTCAGAAAGCATTGCGACTTACACCTGATTTGGAACATGCTCCTCAGATCAGCCTGTGAGCTACACCTGAGAGAGCTCTTCCATGGGCCCTGTCTGCCCTGGGACCTGCAGATCTCACCCATATACATCAGCACCATTGTGCTGTCCACCACATGTAGAAGAACCATACATGCTTTTACGCATTCATGAATGTGAGTACACAAATTCAACAATAAAAAATGACATGATCAACAAATGAGCAGAGAAAAATAGACAATCTCAAGCACTGTTGGTGGACTGTACACTAGTCCAGTCTCCGTGGAAAATAGTATGGCAGCTTCTCAAAACATTAAAAATAGGTCGCCCATGTGACAACACAATCTCTCTTCTAGGTATCTACCTGAAGAATTCAAAAACCCTAATTCAAAGGGATATGCATTTCTGTATTCATTGTAACACTATTTACAACAGTCACATTATGGAGCAAGGAGAGATAAGTGGATTAAGAAAATAAGTTATATATACACCATGGAATATTACTTGGGTAGAAAAAGATTAATCTTCCTATTTACAACAACATGAACTGGAACTGGCGGGAATTCTGCAAAGTGAAATAAGTCAGAAAGAGAAAGAAAATAAGCAGACAAGTTTCACTCATATGTAGTATATAAAGAAACAAAGCAAAAGAGGACAAAGACAAACCAAAATAAATTCTTCAAATCATATTGCAGAACTGTGGCTACAAGAAAGAGAGGGTGCGGAGTAATGAGAAAGGAGGGAAGGGGACCCAGTGGAAGTGGTGGAGTAATAGATTAGCAGGGCTTTGGCGTGATGGGCATGGTGTGAGGATTCAACATAGATTCAGAGTTGTGGACATGTACCCCTATAATATGTGTATTATAAACCAGTATCACCTCAATAAAAATAGTAAAAAGTAATAAAACATGTGGACCTCATTTCTCCAAACAGATTGTAATCATCTTAATGCAAAACAAAGATAAGGATGGGTTCGAATCCATGCTTTTTTTTAAATCTCTTGTGACCTAAAGCACAGGGCTAGGCACATAGGAGACACCCAGTGAGTATTGCTCTACAAAGAACAGAGAAAGGTCCCTTCTTCCTCTGTGACACCTAAGAAATATTTTCCTAGTAAAAATGTCATATGAGCTGACTTCACATGGAAATAAAGCAATACTGTTTAGGAGCAGGGTCTGTAACTTGTGATTTAACCTTTTCTCTCTGAGATGTTTAAACATTTACCCCAAACATTAAAAGTGCTAAAAAAAAAGAAATTTCAAGCTCCTTCCCCCACACCCCAGCTCCTTTGTCACTTCTGCCTCAAGTAGACTAAGCTTACCCTTTCTCTTTCTGTGTTCCATCCTCCTCAGGTTACCACCTGCCTAACTTGTGTCTGCCCCAGTTTCACAAGCCAGTGAAGGCTGTTCCCAGAATCCATACCAACTCTGATATTTTAAGGAAAGTTAAGATTTTTCTGAATATAATATAAATATATTTTTATTATAGAAAATTTTGAAAATCACAATGTGAAAACAAAGAAAATTCATTTATTTTCCTATACCCCAGAGGTTACTGTGATTCATGTATTATAATGTACCATGTTTTGTTAAGCATTATGTTTTGTTAAGCATTTTATGTTTTTTCCTGTTTTGAAATAATTGGAATTTTATTACACAATTACATAAAAACATATAGTATTGTTATATTTTTCACAATGGTGATTAAACCTTTACTATACCTAAAAACTGTTTGGGAAGAATCTTCAACTACCTCTCAGTTCTTCTGTGCAGAGACCCTAAACAAGGAGGATGGGGTTTTATTCAGAGTCTGTTTTTCATTGCACATCTACCAAATCTGATAGCACTCTCTCAAATCATACATAAAAGACATGATTCTACAACGCAATTTTTCAGTTACATAGTATTCCACTGTGCAGGTGTGTGCATGTTCCATAACATATATTTTTAAAATTTTTCATCTTAAGAATTGTATATACAAGCAGAACCAAGAGTCATATGAAGCAAAAAAGGAACTGAGGTCCCAAAAGTGATGAAGTCAGATATATATATTGACTTAATCAACTCACAGTGTGTGTTTTGGAACTGCCTCTTAAAATTTTCAGAAGCAAATAGGTTTTTATGGAGTATACAGTGAAGTAATCATTTGAGGAAATTTGATTGGAAAGAATTACTTTTGCAAAATTTTACAGAAATTAGAACTATTGTGTAAAAATCTTACCATAGCTCGAATATCTATCAAGAAAATTCCCTTTTCCTAGGCCCTTCTTATCTTCATATCCTAGTATATCATCCATATTGACTCTCTGTGCTTTTATCTGCAATGCTTCTTTGGGTTTCCTCTCTTAACTGTGGCATTCCTAATGTCCTTCCAAAATTATTATCCTGCTATCTCACTTTTTTATACACTCTTTTCATCATTCTTCTCTACTACCATCTGAATATCTCTGTGTATATGTCATCTAATTTTCCAGGGATATTGAAAAGCCCGACAATATAATAAATGGTTGCTTTGGCTAATGCTGCATGAGGTGAAGTAGTTGAGATAGCACCAGGCAGATCAGGAATCTGGTTTTTGTGGTGGATTAGCCAAGTGACATTTTGTTATTTTGGAAGTCACCCAGATTTAAAGTTAGCAGTAGCAGAAATCTTGAGAACATTGTCTACCAATGGAATCCAATTGACCCACTTAACCCCTGGCCTGCATAGTGTTCATTGTTTACCCCATCTGTTTTCACAGCTTTGTGAAAACAGACACCTTAGACATGAGGAGGCGCCAAGGCAAGGCAAGGACTTGACAAGACTAATAGGCCAGCAAGTATGAAGAAGTACTATTTTTCTAAGCAATCATATTCCTAGGTATAATCTTTGTTTTAAGTTATTCATTTTTAAGCAAATTACTTTAAGGAAGAAAAAGGAATTTATCTGCTTCATTATGTACAAAGCATTTATCAAAAATATATACGTACATATATATGCATGCACACACACATTTATTGGTCAAAGAAAAGACTGGAGAAAACACTTGAACCCTGAGATGATGATGATGATGATGACAATGATGACAACAACAACGATGATGATGATGATGATGAGGAGGAGGAGGAGGAGGAGTTGGAGGAGGAGAAGGAGGAGGAGGAGGACAATGATGATCTTAAGAAGTTTTAAAGGCATGGAACATTTGGACAGTTTATCTGAGAGGCGCCATCTTAAGACTGAAGCTCACATAATAACAGAACATTAGTGTCCTAAGTGGTGCATAAAAAGATACTCAGTTACATAATTCTTTATAATTCCCAGTGAAGAAAGATCGAGCTTCTGGGCCTTTCCTAGTAGATCCCATGGTCCCCAGCCCCTTGTGCCAGCTCTTTAGACCATCTGCTCTAATGTTAGCAAAAGCAGCAAAGACAGAATCAGCCTTCCCAGGCATTTTGAACATGACCCTTTTGCCCTTAGAAGAGATCATATATCACAATGGCTAAGGTATCTGCACATAATAAGGCCAGTTGTTTCTTGCTTTTTATTTATTTATTTTTGCTTTATTCACAGAAAAATTTGGCTTTTAGGAGGAAGTATCTAATTGACCTAAGAAAGGGCAAGTCACCATCTTGAACAATGATCCTATCATCTTGCAGTTGGAAAGGAAAGGTAATTCCCTGAAAACAATCCAGGCTATTGTTTTTATAAGATGCAATGCACAGTTACAAAGCATTGATTTCTCACTATTCCCATACAGAGATAATTAGAAGGAAGCAATGAAGAGATGGGAGAGATCTTTGGTGTTGATCAAGTTCTGGGCTTGATTTCTGATACTGCTTCATTCTGCTTATTATGGGCAATACATACTGATCTGTAATGATGTAGATTGAGGTAACATTGGCTTGTTTTGTATTTGTAATTTACAAGTACAAAATTTTAATGGCTCCTCCCCATTTTAATGCTGTTACCATAGTGTTTCCACCACCAATTGTACTTCTTTCCTATTTTATACTTGCTCCTCCCTCTTCCCTTCTGAATGTCTCAGTTTGTAGTCTGCTTTCGAGGGCTAGTTTTAGGTTCCATCTAACTCTTTATCTGGTTTCTTTATATTCCACATACAAGTGACAACATTGGGTATCTGCCTTTCTTTTTCTAACTTATTTACCATAATCCCTCTGGCTCCATCCATCTTTCCACAATTGACTTAAGTTCATCCTTTTTGATCACTGAGAAATATTCCATTGTGTATATATACCACATCTTCTTGATCCACTCTTCTATTCTGGGGTATTTGTATCATAGCTTAATTGACAGTTTATCTTATGCTTGTTTGATTATTTGCAGGCCTAGAAAGATCTAGAGTGTTACGAAATGATTTCCTTTGCATCTGGAAACCTGTAGGCCCAATCATATCTTTTGTCCATTCATTTTGTATTTCATTTTGCAGCAGACTGACTATTTTTTTTCCAAAAATGTCCATTGCAATACTTTCCATTTCATTCCATTCCACTTCTAGAACTTTCTCATTTTTCACTGAGATGTGGAATTCATTTCCCCTCCTTAGGTACGATTTTGTAACTGCCTTAATGAAAGAAAAGTAGTGGAAATCACTCCATGACTTTGAAGCTATAAAAAGTAATATAGCACTTCCAAATGCTCTCTTTCTTTCTTTCTCCCTCTCCTTACCCTTCAGACTGAAACCACTATGTTGTCAAGAAGCTCAGGCCATATGACAAAGAGTGTTAGATTTTTCTAACTAAAAATCTAACTAAAATCTGTAACTAAAATTTCAGCTGCTTTCCATCATTAATTGATGAATGAGGGATTTTTAGCACAGAAGTCAGCAAACATATTCTTAAAGATGTTAATAGTAAACATTTAAACCAGTTTTAGTTTCTGGGTCATACAGGAACATGCAGGATTTGGGCTATGAGGCTATTAATTTGCTGTGCTAAAAAAGCTGACTCCTACTTCCAGCCTTCAAGACACTGAAGCTAATGGTGATGTAAGAAAGAGGCCTTTTCATTGACCCGTCCCAAATTTTTAACCTCGCAACACAACAAATGCATTATTTGAAGCCACTAAATTTTGGGATAATTTGATTTGCAGTTATAGTAACTAGAAAAACTGGAACTTTTACTTGCTGATTGTTAGGAAGAGTTCATTGTTTGTTCTAGATATTAACCATTCGTGAATTTTACATATTGCTAATATTGTCAACCAATGTGCTAATTTAATTTATGATGATCTCCCGTAGAATAATAGGAATCTTTATCTTTAGGTTATTAAACTATCAATTATTAACTGTAATATTAGGAATATTGTTTCTTTACCTACTAAATGGAAGTAATTCTAGTAACAATTGAATTAATGAATAGTTGTGAAGCACATAGAACACTGCCTGACATGTACTAACTGTGTAAAAGGGTTTGTTTTAAAAAGAATAAATATTTTCTCTTTATAGCATGTACTTTTTGTTTTAAGAAACCATTTTCCACTTCTTGTGTTGTCCATATTTATTTTCATTTCAGTATTATACTAGCCTAAAAAATAATTGGACATATTCTCTTTTTCTTTAGACTACTCCTTAAGTTTGGTTAATCTCACCAATCAATAAAAATGCTTTGACAGGGTAGAGTGTAGAGGAGATAAAGAGATAATTACTAATTCAATCTCTGTAAGTGGCATTTGTTCAATTTTTCTATGTCTTTAGTTTTGTATGTATTCTTCAAAGTTTCCATTTGCATCTAATTGTAAAATTCATTGGAGCATTGCTTTGTTCATAAAGATCTACTTCTAAGATTTGAAAAATCTCTGCTTTATCTAAGTTGTGTCTTTTTTCATTCCATTCATTTTGTTTACTTGGGCTACTTTCTCTTTCTCACAGTCAGTTTTACTTTAAGTTTTTGTGAGTATATTTGTGTTTTCAAAGAATTAACATTTATGTGATACTACAGAAGGGTGATCTGTGACTTATTCCCCCTTCCCTCTAACTCCTTCTCAATTCTTTTATATTTCCATATTTTTCTTTCCCTGGAATATCAAATATAGTTGTGTCACACAGTAAATTGCCTTTTCAGGCTGGTTCTATGATGTAGCAACATTCATTAAAGCTTCCTCTACAGCTAACATTCCATTGTCTGGATATACTGCAGTTTATTCACCCATTCACTTGTTGAAGGTCACCGTGGTTGCTTCCAAGTTTGGGCAGTTATGAATAAAGCTGCTATAAATATCTGAATGTAAGTTCTTGTGTGGACATTGCTTTCCATTCATCTGAGTCACTACCAAGAATCCTGAATACTGAATTGCATTGTAACAGCATGTTTGATTTTACAAGATGCTGCAAAGTATCTTCTGAAGCAGGTATGATGCCATTCCCACCAGCAATGCAGCAGAGTTCTCTCGTTCTACATCCTTGACAACATTTTAGATTCTGGATTTTCTCCTAATAGTTGTATAATTGTATTTCATGTTGTTTTAATTAATGTTCCCCATTAATTAACATCTAAGTGATACCAACCTTTCAAAATCAGCTTTATGAGTCCAACTGAAATACAGAATATTGATCTTTATACTGGTAACTAAAGCATATAGCAGGGGAAGGGGAGGCAGGAGGGCAAAATCAGAAGAAAAATGAGCAAACAGTTCTAGGATAACAGTTCACAGGTGACATGGTGGTGGGAGAATTCCAGTGACATTCAAGGATGTAAGAAAAAAGAGATATATAATCAAGAAAGAAAAAGGATAGTGATGCTTGGATCAGAGAAAGTTCATTACAGGTCAACAAATAAGTAGGCAGGAAAATAAAAACCACTCAAATCTGCATCCTCTCTCTCTCTGCCTCCTCAGTTAAGAAGGAAATGAGGAGATACAGATTTTAGCAGCCAGATTTGAGAACAAAGGGGTTAACTGAGAAGTAGATGAAGGACAAATATATGTGGACTTGTTTAAATTTCATCGAAGGAGTCACAGGGCACTTCCTACATGAAGAAGTGTGAGAGGTCTTTGCAGATAACTGGAGTTTTGAGTTTCCATCAGTGCACCCCTGCTGCAAGGCAGTCTCCTCTGTGCTCACAGCCTTCAGCCTGCCTTGGAGCTCAGCTACGGATTGTTTGCTTGCACTTGCTCAGGCTCACATAAACTGTGTCTGTACAGATGAGCATCAAAGGGAAAATAAAATCAGTATTTTTCTTTAGTGCCCTGAGAGGGTGAGGCAAGTCATCAATTTAGGCTCAGTTTCATTTTCATTTGCTCATTTGTGTCTGTGTTTCTCTGGTTAGGCATCTGTCTGTTTAGGCCATTTGCTCATTTTAAAAAATCAGATCGTTTGTTGTTATTGCTGAGTTTTAAGGGTTTTTTATATATTTTGGACAATAATCCTCTGTTAAATGTGTCTTTTGCAAAGATTTTCTTCCCAGTTTGTGGCTTATCTTCTCATTCAAAAAAATTACTTTTAATGAAGTTCTACCTATCAATTATTTTATGACTCAAGCCTTTGGGGGTACCTAAAATGTCATTACAATGCTCAATATCAACTTGATGTTCTCCTGTGTTAAATTTTTGACAATTAATTTTTGAAATTGAGCTAACATTGGTTTACCACTCTATACATGAGTCAGAGGTACAGGATCACAGCTCTTCAGATGTGTGTCACCACATCATAGTTTTATAGTGTTGTGTTTTATACTTAGATTTATAATCTGTTTTGAGTTCATTTCTGTGAAAAGTGTATGGTCTGTGTTTAGATTCATTTTTTTTTTTGTATATGGATTGCCAGTTGTTTCAGTTCCATTTGTTGATAATACTCTTTTCTCCATTACTTTTGCTTCTTTGTCAAAAATCAATTCACTATATTTATGTGGGTCTATTTGGACCTCTATTCAGTTCCATTGATCTGTTTATTTTTATTATTAAGAAATGTATCATGTGTTGAGGGTGCTCTAAAGTTTTTGATAACAAAACACATTGAAAGAGCAAAGAAGACTAAACATGCATCTCTTCCTATCTATCTGTCTATCTATCTAATTATTAGTTTATACCTATATTGCTATCCTAAGGTTTGAAGACTATATCAGAGCTCTATCATTTTTTTGCATTTGAATCAGTACTTTCTTTAATCTGATATTTTGGCATAAATTATTGTAAGCTACTAGTCTATTTTACAAATAGTAGTTTACTTTAAACTAGATGATATGTTGTCAATCAGCTTCTATGGGTAAACATTAAATCACTGGACATTGCAATAACATGTGGTAACTACACACCTAAGAATACCACTGTTAACTCCTCCATGTCAGAAAATCCCCTTCTTTGCTCAGAAAACCTCTAGAATCCCATGCAGTATCCAGGTTGAATGAGGAGGAAAGTATCAATCAATTTATTGTATTTTAGTGAAACCTAATTTGCTTCTCAGTTAAAATACATAAAATTATAATTACATTTCCTTTACAGAGAATGCCTTTTTCTTGTCCACTTGTACCCAGCCTTCAGAGATCTTCCAGATCTTCCCATGATATCTACCTTTTGTCAAAAAGAGGTATTTTGAGGTGAGAGATGTTTATTCTCCCAAAGTGTCTGAAAAACTACTGGTCTTATATATTTTGTTGTTTGGGGTGGTAGGGGTGTGTGTGTGTGTGTGTGTGTGGTTGTGGTAGGAGGGTAAAACTGGTTTCTATAGTCCATCTTATAAGCCTGCTCCATTCATTTTGAGTGCTTGCATGAAAATCCTATAAGTTGGTCATCCTCACTCCCACTGAGAGGTATGTGGGTTTGCATACACATTTTGGTGCTACTGGTGTAGGGTAGCAGCAATCTCCCACCCAAAATATGTCTTTGGCAACAGGACTGTTCATAGATGGGGTTTTAAAGGTTGGATGGAGGTTGCCCTGTATAAAGGCATTTACAGATGTAAAGGCAAATCACAGGAAAATCTCTTTTTCTCTCTCTCCCCTCCCCCACTCCCCACCCCTGTCCCCTCAATGGAGCAGTTAGAACTAAAACTGCACAATAGCATACCTTTGCTTACTGTTCTTTTCCAGGTATCTTTCCAAAATTGACCTTCCCCTTCTCCCCCTCCCCCAAAGTCCTTCATCTTTAAGATGCCAACTGAAGCCACAAGGGTCAGTTTTACTGAGCATCTCTCATGTATACAGGAGTTATACACATTATTATTAAACTTCTTTTTTTTTCTTGTAAGTATGATACTTTTTTTGTCACTTGTCAACCTAGAATAATCAAGAATGGTACAGAAAAACCTCCTGTACTCTTTCGTTATCTGTACATGCTTTCTGATCTGATGGGAAAGAATTTCTCCTGAATAATCGAATTAGTAGTGCCCAAAATTTTGGTTTTGAGTGGGAAATTTTAAAGCCAGAAAATTGACCTATGGATATTCTACAGAAAACCTCTCATCTGTAGACCCCAACCAGGGTTACATCCCTTGGGGGAGAATTTTATACTCACCACTCTGCTGAAAGACTGTCTTGGTACTTGAGATCTCTTCCAGTAATGGAATCTCTCTAGTTCTCTACTTTAGTCCCACAGGGAACCTCGGGAGTCCCTCCCCAATGTCCCTGGGATTGCTTTCCCTAATGAGAAGTAAGGGAACTTCTCATTAAACAGCTTTACCACACACAGAGCCTCTGAGTTCTTCCTTGGGTTCTTCCAGTCATGGAGGCCAAAGAGGGGTGAAGGGCATGTATCCCAAAATCAGAAACTTGGCATCAGATATTTAAGTCAGACACCCCAGGTTGGAATCTGATACCCAGGCAATCGAACAACTTGTGTGTATTCACTATTTCTAGATTTTAAAGATGAAAAAATGACAATAATCATTAAATTTTGGCTTTCATCTTCCTGCTAATATTTTTCTTGTTTACTAATGCACTTAGCCTGCTGACAGCTGGCAAGCACACAAACAGAAAAAGCAGACAGACTAGTTCTGATTACCCTAACATTACCTCCTTAATAAAGTCATATAAGGCATTCCTAGCTGTCCCTGGCTGGCCTTTACTGCAAAAACAGTTATAAAACCTTGACATTAACTAGTGTTTGTTCTCCTTCACCAAGTCCCAGTTTACTACTTTCTACCTAAAAACCACGTGAAGTGTAGAGACGTGTGAACAAGCCTGAGCTTCACTGCTTCCTGGTGGTCATCTTCAGCATTCTGTAAACTTTCTCCAGCTACAGAATGGGTGTACTATTTATTCTGCGCTTATATTTTCCTTAAGGACTAAATGAGATAACTTCTTGTGAGTGTTTAGATAGTTTTAAGTCTTCAGTTAAATTAACACTATGATTCTCCACTGAAACTGATTTTGCTCTCAGGACATTTAACAATGTCTAAAGATGTTTAAGGTGTCATACTTTAGGGAAGGATGTTGCTGGCATCTGGTAGGTATGTTATGAAATATCTGACAATGCACAGGACACAGCCTCTCCCCATCTCAAGAGTATCCTGTCTAAATATCAGTGCAGAGGGTAAGAAACCTTGGGTTAACTAAGGATATTCTTACTTTTGTGGAGATAATACCTCTTTTTTTGGTTTGGTTTATTTATGGATCACTAGAAATGAAAGAAGTATTAAAAACAATCAGATTATTATTTAATTTTAACAGATAAGCATGTTATCAGAGCAAGTAGATGGACATGGATATGAAATCAGCTTATATATCTGCTATTATAATTTCCTTGTATGCTCTAACTATGAATTCAGCTCTCTAAGTAAGAGAAAGAGTGTCTAGGACACCATGTATACATTAGCTCCTTATATTCCCTAAATGTTAGAAAATAAACTGCTTCACTTCAGAAAAAAAAGCAGTGATTATAATTCTCCCCTTATGAAAGCCATTGCACACAAGTTCGTTATTTAAAGAATTGCAACAACTGCTTTTCCTCAATCTTCAAAGGATCTGATTTCATTCAAAATTAGAGAAGGTTCCACTATTGGCACTGCTTGGTGAGGAAGTCAACCCCTTGAAATCAATGCAGTTCATATTTAGTGAGTGCCTTCTATTTGCCCAAACCATGCTGGGTGTTGGAGAGATAGTAATAGATAAAATTGTTACATGGTTCTAACAAATCAGGGAATTTTTAGATTATACAACTAATTACCCGCATGATAAGTATTATAAGAGGGAACAGATAAGAACTAGTGGAATCCTAAAAGTACAGGAATAATGGCTGAGGAAGTGATAATATTTAGGTTCTTTGGATGTAGGACCTGTGGAGACTAGGTTAGAGTCTATTGAGACTGGAGTTGAGGGAAACCATTGAAAGTCATGGTTAGATAGTGTAATTGTTATAACCCTTCTCAGATTTTGAGTTGGTCAGATGGTTGTATAGTTTAGAGCATGTATGAGGAAATCCACTCACTTGGACCTGTCTTGGTATGCCTAAGTTTTGATAACATTTTAGGATTAATTAAAAAAAAATCAGCTCTTCTTTGCAAAGCAGAATTTTATAAACATAAAATAAGAACTAATTAAAAGGCTCTTCTACCTTTCAAAATCCTCAAATGTTAAATATCTTACATCTTCCTTCTAATTGGTTTCTGGCTTTGCTTATTTTAGTCAACATGAAGCAGAGCTAACACAATCCCATCTTAATAGCTCTCTTTCAAAGTCTCTTCATATGCCAGTTGGTATGAATTGTCCTAAATATCCCCCATTGTGGGCAAGACCCATCTGTCAAGATCTACAAAATGATATTTCCTGCTTATGATATCTCTGTGGGACAGAGTGTCCTGCCAAGGAGAATTTTGCTATGCTGCTTGCTAACAGGCTAATGCCCTGCCATCTCATATTTTGGGTTTACAAAACACACACACACACACAAATCCTATAGAATCACATTTAGTAATAAAAAAACAATTCTTTGTGTGACTTAGAGGCTTATCAGATTTTACAGATTTACAGATTTTACAGATTTAGTGCAGACTTATCAGATTTTACAAATAAAAATATAAAGCAAGTTATTTTTTAGTATAAATATGTCCTATTGATGGGACATAAACTGAAACATACTCTTTATCTGAAATTCTATTTGCAAAGCATTGTGAAATATTTTTTTTAAAAAACCCTTTCATTCATTCGCCTTTTTTAGTTCTTTGCTCAAGTGTCCTTTTCATGTGATGCCCCTCTGACCATTCTAAATAAAAAATTAGTGCCCACAATCACTGTTTCTTGTCTTTATTCCCTCTGTAGCACTTAACATAAAATATTGTTATGTGCTTTGTTTATTGACTGTCTTCCTCACTGGAGTGTAAAGTCCTTGGGGTCATGGATTCTGGTCTGTTCACTGCAGTATCCATAATGTCTAGGACAGGCCCTGACATGACATTTACATAGTAGATAGCAGATAGCAGTTGAAATAATTAATTCATTCATTCATTTGTAAACTCTCTTGGTTAGAGGAGATGGACCATACTCATGGATAGCACAGAGAACATCTAGAAGTGGCCTTGCAGAAGCTTCTTGATGGAGCTGTAAAGTGAGCTTATCAGGGGCTCCTTCTGATGGGAAGGAAGTGGCTGCCCTAAGGCTAGACAGACAAGAATTTGATGGAAGAGAGAGCATCAGTGGGGCTCAATAGTGGAGCTACTGGACTGTGCACATGGAACAGAGACCAGGTTCTCAAGCCCTGGTCATCAGCAGGGAGGCCAGTGGGTGGGAAATGAGGAACAGGGGACCTGTAACTGAGCAGAACTATTCATGCCTCAGACTGTGGTCTTCCTTGGAAAATGTTGTTGGCGTTTTGAAAGAGTACATATTCTGTTGCTGTTAGCTGGAGTGTTCTACAGATATTAGGTCATGTTAGTTGATAGTGTTTTTCTAGTCTTTTATATATTTGCTTATTTTCTGTTTAGTTGTTCTATTATTGAAGGAGGGGAATAATATTATTTATTAATATTTATTTTTGTCTATTTCTACCTTTAATTCTCTTGATTTTGTTTCCTGTATTTCACATGTTGGTGTTGTGTGTATGTGTGTGTGTGTGTGCATATATATATATATATATATCATCATAAAGCATCCTTCTTTGTTTTTGTCTTATTTTTGCTATTATTAATATAACTCCTCCAGCTACTGTGGTTGTAGCATCTTAAATGCAATTATAGCTTTCAGTGTTTTTGAGTATTATTTCTGAAATCAGTGCTAGTTTTTTTGCTAGTATGTACTGATTGATTACCCTTTTCATTATAGATAGTGTTTTTCTGCTTCTCTGCATACCTGCTAATTTTTTATTAGATATCAGACATTATAAATTTTATCTTGTTGGGTGAAGGGTATTTTTGCTCTTGTGACTATTCTTGTACACCATTCTGGGGATACTCTTGTGCTGCTTTGATGATTTGTTAGGCAAGTCTACATCCATACTTAGTCTGCTTTAAAATATCCCCCATTGTAGAAGCAAGACCTTCCTGAATAACTGACACAATATTCCTTGAATTGTAGGTTATCTGGCTGGTGGGAATAGGTACTGTTCCCACCTTGTGTCAGTCCAGTGTTTTTCCCACTTACATTTTTTTTTGATGATTCTTTCTCTAGGTTCAGATATTCTCCCTGCATATGTGTTCTGACAATACTCTGTTAAATGTTCAGTGGTAACTCTTTGTATATTGTTGAGATTCTTTTCTCTGTGCAACTCTTTCATTTGTAGTACTCTGTCTTGCCAACAGTCTTCTCCCTGGTTTTTCAACTCTAGTTCATCAACACAGGGAGTACCTGGGACTCTTCTTGGGTATATCTTTGCTCTGTCATCATCTAGAAGCATTCTCTCTGCAGAAATGAGTGACAATCATGGGACTCATCTTCTGCACTGCCACCATCTCTCAGGGAACACTGCCCTCCATTGTCTGATGTTCATTGCCTTAAAAACTGCTGTCTTGTCTATTTTGTTATTTTTGAATGGGAAGCAGGAGGTAACTATGGCCTGTGTCACTTTATCCTGAGTAGACATAAATGCTTCTCCTATACTATTTTGTATCCTAAAAATATTTTACTTAAGATATATCTATCCATGATAAGGATTCCTTAAAAAATATACAACCATTTTCTTACTTTTTAAAAATTGGTTATAAGTTTTTAATATATGTCAGTTACCTCATAAAGATCACAAATCAGGGTTGTTTAAATCAAGACCCAAATAAGATCACATATTGGGTTTGGTTAATATGCCTCTTGTCTCTTTCCATCTATAGATTCTCCTTCAATTTCCCCCTTCTGTCTTCATACTTCTCTGTTTATTTTTTTGAAAGACCTAGATTCTACCTTATTGAGTTTCTCAGAGTTATGATTTCACTGACTACACTTTCACATTTCTGTATTTTCTGCAAATTATTAATAGGTCAAGATATTTGTTCTATTGTATAATCTTTATCATTTTAAATGTGCTTTATCAACTCTTCATATTAGTTAATTATATTTAAATTTCTGAGAAAGCCACAGGAACTGTTTAAGTTCTAACACCAGAGGCTCCTTCACAGATGCCCTACTCTTTTATTTACCACATCTAACCTTGGGGCATTTGGTCATGTCTAAAAAGAGTAATTGGATTTGATGAAAAAGCTAATACAGGGAGAAAGATAACCCAGGACATTTAAAAATACACTAAAATATAATGTGAGTTGAGTACTCTCAAAAGAACACTGGGAGATGTCTGGAGATGGGGAAGGAAAACTAGGGATGTCTGAATTGAGGCTGATCTGTGAATTTAATTTCAGATTTTATTATCCTAATTTACACATTAATAAAAATGAAATAGGTCATTATCAAGTATTTAATTTTCAATGTAAGTCATAAAAATATGAACATATATAATACATCCTGAGTTATATTTAGGAATTTTATTCCAGTCTCAAGTGATCTGGCATCCACAGGATAAAACATTGGAGAAAAATATTTGTCAGACTTATTCCTCCTTTCCTTCATTTTTTCACCTACTCTTTCTTTCATGTAACTAGTGAGTAATTTCATAATACTTTATTAATGAATGAAAGTGGCAGCACAGGACATATAATGATGCATATTCTCCTTGAATGATTCACATTGGAAGAAGATGAACAGAAAAAAGTCATGTGTTTGTGTTAGAAAAGAGGGTTATAAGAAGTTGCTGTGGATGTCTAATTACCGAGATCTCCACACAAACCAGGAAATATGATTTTTTTCCTGCTTTTCAAAGTTTACTACCAAAAGCTCTATAATTTATGATTATCTTCATAGAAGAAAAATTTTAAAATATGCTTGCACTGGTCCATCCTTTACGGAAGACTGTGTGGAGGACTCTCAAACAACTGAAAGTGGAACGACCACTCAATCCAGCAATCCCACCATTGGGAACCTATCCAAAGGTCACAAAACACTCATCCATAAGGATGTCTGTACTTGCATATTTATTGTGGTATATTTATACAATGGAATATTATGAATCAATCAAACAACACAAACATGTCATTTGCAGCAACATGGAAAAAAGCCAGAAAGAAAAAGAGAAATATGGTATAGTCTTACTTGTTTGAGGGATATAGGAAAAACAAGCAAACAAATGTTAATAAAATTGAAAAATGCCAATAAAACCAAAGCATAGAACAAGAGAGGGGGAAATAGAAAAGAATGGGGGTGGAGGAAGGCACAAAAGACTAAGATAGTGCATGGGTGGTAAGGTAATGGGAGAGCATTGGGGTAGATAATGATGCTATATATAGAAGGAGATATATATATAAGTGCAAACAATAAAAAGTAAAAAAAAATATGTTTGCAGTGGATGGTCTCTAAGGTATTCCTAACTTTTACAGTTTCCAAATTCTGAGTCCAAATTCTATATTCTATTGGTGAGGGGGGCAATGCCAGTCCAGATATATAAATATATGTAGGAGTGATTGTGATCCATGGTAACTAGGAACTGATAGAACAAGGGAAATGTGAATACAAGGATGATATGTAAAGAAAGCATGAACCAAATCTCAAATCCAATCAATAAAGCAAACTGAATTTCAGGAGATACCAAATTCAGGGATATAAACCCAAGATTCATCATCTTAAGATATACCTGAGATCAAAATCTATATAGTTAATATCTGTTGAACTTTTCCCATAGCTATGTACTATTTCAAAGGTATTACTTTATTAAATCTTTGTGGGTTTTGTTTTTGTTTTTTTTTTGTTTTTTTTTTTTTTTTTTTTTTTTTTTTTTTTTTTTTTTTTTTTTTTTTTTTTTTTTTTTTTTTTTGGAGACTAGGTCTCGCTATTTTTGCCCTTGGAACCGCAGTCTCTCGTTGCCCGGGTACCACGGACTCAAGCCATCCCCAGCCTCAGCTTCCCAGGTAGCTGGGATGACAGGCGCGCGCCACCACACCCAGATATTTTTTGGAACTAGGTCTAGCTAGGGGCCCCAGGCGGGACTCGAACCGCGATCCCTAGCCCCCGCCGCTTCATAGGCTGAAGCTTACAAGCATGAGCCACCGTGCCCGGCCCTACTTTATTAAATCTTTTCAAGAAACCTTGGGATAGGTTTTATCAACAGATCCATTTTACAAGTGAGCAAAATGACAGAGTAGTTAAGTAAATTATAGTTAGACAGCCGAGCTAAGATTTGAGCCAGAAACATTTGGTACAGAGGTTACTTCCTTATGTGTAATGGAGAATGATAGGCCTTAGGTTCTTTAGGAGTCGAGCTGGAGGCTCAGGAAAGTTGATACTATAGTTCCAGTCTAAGACTAAAGGTCTGAAAACCAGGAGAACTGGTGGCATTAGTTCTAGTAGGAAGGTCAATAGGCATGAAACTCAGGAAGTGCCAGTGTTTTAGCCTGCGTTCAAAGGCAGGGGAAAATAACCACACAACACAAGATGAACGGGCAGGAGGGCTTCCTTCTTATTCAGTGTTTTTGAGCGATTCAGACATTCAACTGATTGGATGAGGTCCACCACAGTAAGGAGGGCAACCTGTTCTGCTCATTAATCTCATCCAGAAATATCCTCTTAGACACATTCAGAAAAATATTTGACAACATACATAGGTATTCCATGATTCACTCAAGCTGATACATAAAATTAATCATCATAGTTGGATACAGAATCGTCTACCATCACTGATATCCAACCATGTTCCTTTGTAGTCATTTACCTAAAGTCATTACCTCTACAAAATTTATATTTTTGGATATATTGTAATGGCAAAGGGGTGTAATTAATGGAGTCCCATAAATACCCTTCATCAGTAATCCCATGTCTTCCAGGTGAGCTGATCATCTTGTTTACCAAAGAATCACTATTTAAATTATGGCATCACAATATAGATTTTGTGATGTCACAGGAAACATGATTTCATACTGAAGTTGCTAACAGCAACACATTTCCTCCCAAGTTCAGTCACATGAAACAGCTGAGTTTTAACCTATGGAGGGTGTATGGGTATGTTTTGTTTTGTTTTTGGTGGATATGATTAGGCTTTTAACTAGCATACAGTTTCAGAGCATAAACTGGTCTAAGCTGTTCCAAAATCTAAAAGGGTGAAAAGGAGGAGAAAGAATCTCTGCACATGAAATAAATTCTCTAAGTGACAATGGGCTGAATTTTTCACCTGAAACCTCTAAGCTCAAACAATGCAATTACAATGCAAATAAGTTGCAAAACAAAACCATAACTCAAATTGAGACAGAAAATTTTATAATGTGGTACCAGAAAACTGCAACTTTGAAAGGCCCTTTATGAAAGAAGATCGAATAGAACACTATTACAGGGTAATAGTTCCAACAGAGAATTGTCTGAAAATAAAAGGATTAAGACAGACCTTGGGAAATTTGACACTCCCACATGTTCTGCAAAAATTATCTTGATGATTCTGCTTGAGAAATAGAACACAATCAAGGAAACTTAAGGAAAAATTATACATCTTGTTCAAATTAGAAAAAAAAATCACAATTGATTAAATGTTTTGTCTTATGAATTAGTAACTTGCAATTGCAAGATGAATTTTGGTAAATTAAAAAATACTTTTCATAATGTTAATATTTATTTTTAAGTCAGGCTCACAATCACACCTCAACCTTTTGGCTCCTATTTTAGGTAAATCTTATTGAACTAGAATTTTTGTCCCTTGTCAATTATTAGATAAGAGAAAGAATTCTTTCTTTCACCTAAGCCTACATGGGCACTACATCGGAATCAGTGTTGCTAGATAATAGTGATGCAATTATAAGTTATTAGTTGTGTTTGCTCAGGTCCTCTAGTCCTAAGAGGTAGTGATATCCCTTTTCTCTGTCCTCTTGGGTCATTTTTTTCTCCTTCTCTTATCTTGCATATTCTCTGATGTATTATTGACCCCCTTCTTTAAGGAAATAAATTGTTGTTTATCGAGCTATTGTAGAAGGTGCTATATATATACATAATTTTCTTTAAACCTCACAGCAATTTTATAAATTAGACATAGTTATTCCCATCTTCCAGATAAGGCAATTCATTCTAAATGCTGTTAAGGAAATAAAGCAAGATAAGGCAATAAGGCATGTCCTTTTAATATAACAACTTATCTACCTAGAACCCATGGATTATTAATTCTCTGAGAATGTGCTTTTGTTTGACTTACTATTTAGTATTGACTAGGACCAAACTCTGTGATTTTATTGGATAACTTTCTTTCATGCTTGAATTTTTTTGGTTGTCCATTCCTAGTCAGAAGGAAGATTTCAAAGAGCAATCCACCTTAGGGCAAGGTGATCAGGGTGGACCCTTTGTGCTGTGAGCCCCTCTTCTAATCTGGAGCACCTTGGACCCATGTCCTAGTTACATTTCTACTCTCCTGAGGGAACAAGCTTGAATGTGGAGTAAAATGCTGTGTGGTTTTATGACTGTTTTCTAAGCCAACTCCTCAGAATTCTTGTCCAGGCTCTGTCTCAGATTGACTTTGTGGTCCCAGACAAGTTACTTAACTTGTGTGAACCTCAGATTCTCATTTATAAAGTGTATGGCCTGACCTAAATGCTCACATCCCTGTCAGCTCTAAATAAATACAAATAAATTCTAAATAAAATACAGGGCATTACAAGAGAAAATATTCTCTACTGATCTCTACTCCTGGTGCTTCACAAGGGTATTCACTACATGGCCACCCCACTTCTTTTCTTGGAACCTAAGCTTAATAAAATCATAAACTTCTCTCCCACCATGACTGTGCCCTGTATGTTTTCCTAATAGCTGCTCCCTACTAAACTCCCTGTTTGCCCTGCCTCTTGAAAATGATTCCATCTTAGAAAGAAGGCAAAGGACACAGTGGCCTAGCAAAAAGGTGTTTTGATGGTGAGGTGGTGCGGACACATACATCTGAGGAGGTATGAACCTATTTCCCGAAATCACATACAGTGTCCTAAAGCAATATTATCTAAATATAAGGGTAAAAAAACGAACCGTTTGTAAAAGAAAAGAAAAGAGGACAAGTTTGTCTTTCCAAGCTCAGGCCAAGGTTAAGTCCTCTCAAAGTCTTCTTTAGGCTTCTTACCAAGAAGAAATTTTAACTTCTTGAAATTTCTATCTAATTTTGTTCATAAACTATCATTGTACCTAAACACTGTGCATTGCACATATAATTGTGGAAAAGGACCTTCTGTGCTTCTGAAGTCGGATGTCTTAGCAGGTAAGAACATGGTTAATTCATGTTGGCGTGCCTTCCTTTACCTCAACTCTCTGGTGTGGTGGCCTAGGTAGAGTGGCATTTGGAGCAATAATAGTCCATTGAATGAAGGAAGGAATAAGCAAATCAGTGAATGGAAAAAGTGAGCAAATGACTTTGAAAATCATGTGTAAGAACTTGGGGCAATAATTTTTAAATCATTGCATTCAAAGAGAAGGTAAGGACCAATAATGAGAAAAGTTAAGCAGGAAAATAAATTTGAACTCCCAGAGGTTCTCTTCTTCCACTTTTCAGAGATACAAAAAAGAAGAGATTGAAGCCCATACGCATGGCCAGATTAAGGCCAAGAGCTAGTTCCAGGGTGACTTGAAGTGGGTTACAAGCGACATTCCGATGTTTAGGGATGTCAACAAGTCTCTGGAGGTCAGACTGAACTCTGGCTTTGTCATTAATTCTCTCTTTGCTCTCTCCCTTTCATCTTCATGGGCTTCACTATAAATTATTTCTCATTCCTCTGAGCTTGTTTTCTTTTCTTGTTTTTGTTCCAATGGTTACAGCCCCAAACAAAAAGCACGAATGCTGAATTTCCCTATGTAAAGTTACAAGGAAAAAAGACAACTTATTGCATTCAAAATAAATAAGCTTCCTGAAAGCCACCTAGTCACTGCTGTGTTTGCTGCCAGTAAGAACTAAGAATTGCATTTTTAGGTAAAAATGCGATAGGTTAAAAATGCCAATAAATTAACTTCCAAAAGTTTCCATTAAGAAGAGAAAATGAGTGAGATAAATACCTGGATCATTTATATAACATCAAATGGGTATGATTTTTCTCTGAGATGGTTTGATTTTCCTTGGAAGTTTTGGAACATGTCATTGAGGGCAGGGCAACCCAAGGCTGAAGTCAAAATGAGTTTTTTAGTGCCCAAATGCATATTAAGCAGAGATAGGAGACAATTTCCAGAAGAGAAATCATACTGCATTTGGCATGGCCATCAGTGGTTCCATATAATAGCCTTATCACTCACACATAACTTTGTTTCGGTGGCTGATATTAAGAAAAATTGTTACTTGCAATATGATACACAGGGCTGTCAAAAACACACATACATGGCCTTTGGTCTGAAAATTATTTTGTTTTTATAGCATCAATTCAGCAGTGCAAAGTTCATAAATTTGTATTAAGAATATGAGGGCCACATTACATCACAAGAAGAAAGCGAAACGCTATTACTGAGAAAATGTAAGCCCATCTTCTGAAATCGATAGCTGGGTCCAGATTATGAGTCGAAGGGAATTTTCTAGAAATCAATGTCAGATACAGCTCATGTTTTGAAAAGGTGAGCTCTTCAATGGGGACTAATTCAATATTTATGATAAAGGTGATTGCCCAAGCTTCTAAAGTGACAAGAAGCTTTAATTGCATCCATGTAGGAATTTAATGCTCTTAGGAGAAAATCATCTTGGACTGAACTGTATAAGCTCTGAGGTCCAAGATGGAAAGCTTTATTTCAGTTAGAGAACTCAGTTATTGCTTTGAAAAAGAGAATGATGGGTAGCACCATCAACCTAACACAATAAGTACTGCTTTTAGGAGAGGTTTGAAACCAAAAACAATAACGACAAAGCAGAAGCCAATCATTTCCTTGTAAGTGAAAAACAAGTAGAGCTAAGTCTCAACACCAATATCAGGGAAGTCACTGGGGAGAAGTTTTCTGTGTGGATATAGTTATGGGGTTAAGCAAACAAATCAGGAGTGCTGAGCAGATGAGCGATGACAAATGCCTGACACTTTGCTTCTTTGTGGCATGCTGGAAAATAGCTACTTTAAAAAAAGGGTTGAGCAAAGTAATATACATCTCACTCTTCATGCCCTGTTTCTAAAATTTTCTGAAAGCAGAGAATAGAGTATTTTCTTCTCAGGTTTCTCTTCATCTTCTTCATCGTTGACTTGAAGTGGCTAAGGAGAGGAGTGGCTTTTTTTTTTTTTCATGATGCAGCTGTACTTAATAAAAGCTGAATTTTGGAACATAAGATGGAAAATGGGTGGGATCTGCAAAACAACTGCCCTGCAAATAAAAAAGTTCTTCAGTGCATCCAATTCCTAGTCCCCAAAGAGAGATGAATCCAAACTTGGCATAACAGAACCTTCTTACCCATTTCAAAACCAAAGGACCAAAAGGAGCCTGACCTCTAAACCCTCCCTGCTTCCCTGGCTCCTGGGCATTCTCTTACAGGACACAGCCACACTCACTTGGGCACTCAACTGGCAGACACTTTCCTCACCACCACTGTCAAGCCTTCCTGGGGCAAATTCCTCAGTCAAGCCTCCCTTCTCTCTGATATGGGAAAGATGAAGGGGACATTGCAGGCATTCATTGCCAACTCGGGGTTTTGTCTATTGCTTGACCAGGACTGAGCCCACTTACTCCTTGTGATCTGTCTCCAAACTGATAAGCAAAAACTTGTCTTGACTCTGGTGGGAAAAGCTGAAGTTGCCCAGCTGCCTTCCGGTACATGTGCAGAGTACAGGAGTGACTTGGATATTAGTTGCAATGCCCTGGCTATTTTGATTAGGGGATCCTCAAAACAACGTAGGAAAGAGAAATCCTAATGCTCACATATGATTTATACCTGTATCTGCAACATGTCCCCAAGTTCTCTTCCTAGGAATCAAAGTGTTCCAAAGTTTTACACTGCCAAGCTCCTTTTACTTCAACTTGAAAGTGATTAAAGATATTTATCTGAGCCAGAAAACCTAGAGTCGGTGCCGCCTTTATTGTAGTAACTATGAAATCTATCCCATGGGGATGTTAGACACATAAGAAAAGAATTTGAGAACCTTCCATTAGCCTATTTTCTTTCTTCCTGGTGAGACCCCTATGCATAAACAAAACAGCATGACTGGTGGAAAATGCAATCAAAAGAGCAAAAAGCCTCACTGTACGAAAACAGACCTCTGATTTAATGACTGGGAAGGAGTTTTCATGCAATTTCTTTTGGAGATAGACCAGACACTTGTTTCTTACATCTAATATGCAATATCTCATTTTTAAAAACCACAGGTACTTTTGTTTCTTAACAGATAGGAAAATACATTGCGCAATGAAAAATTATTTGCATTGGTGCTACAGTCTGTTAAAATAACCAGTCTTTGTTTTTTCTCAAAATAATAACAGCCCCCAAATCAAAGCATTGTAAGGATTCCATAACTAGAAAAAAAACAGGAATATTCTGTTCTAGTCTTGCAATAGTTTTATGCAGAGTAAGTATTAGAGAGGATGAGCAGAGGAAAGAAAGAATCTTTGGTTTCAAAGAGAGCCTGGTATATAATGCCTTGTATACCAAGAGCCAGCTCTTTGTGGTGGTTTTTGTTGTTGTTGTTGTTTTAAGAGACCTGAGCTGACTGCCCTTGCTTACCCTTGCAATAAGAGCAAGTAAAAATATGCACTCCACTTTCTCCCACATTTTCACATCCACCTACACTAACACCCATACTTGCATGCTTCCCCCTCATACTGAGAGGACAATAGATCCACTCAACTTAAAAATATACCAGAAACAAATTCAACTTTGGAGAAGAGAATGTGAATGAGTGAGAACCAGCAACTGATCTGGGCAAAAATGCAGCCTAAACTTTCCATCTGTTGTTGCTTTTCTTTCTCTAGTGTCAAATCACATGGTCCTCTAGGATTTAATGGAGGTAAGTAACATCGTTTTTGATATTTCTCCAAAGTGTTGCCAAATTCACTATGGTACTCCACAAAGACTCTTAATTCATTTGTTTCAAGCTCAGGAGGAAATAGCTCACTTTCCTGAATCACCTAAGGAAACCTGATTAGGAAGCTTCATGATGTGTGTGGACAAAGACCAGAACCTGCTAGTATAGTCTTTGGGGTTTCTGATTTCTTTTCTGTATCACATGCAATTCTTAAAACCTGTTTGTTTTTTTAATTTCATTGGGTCATTAACTTGATAAAGTCATTTATACAGAAATCACATACCACCCCAAATTGTTTGTTTGATATCTAGCTTTGTCAATGCTTGTGATAATTTCGAGTGCAGCAGTTCTTAGCTTGTCTACTCTGTTTTCTGGAGAGACATACTCTGTTGTCCCTATGAGAGTTCATAAATAGGCAAATTGATTAACACATTCCAGTAGTCAGAACAGTTTCAGAACTTGAGAACTTTATTTTCTTAAAGGGCAAAGATCCTTTGATGTGCAGAAGCCCATACTATTGGGGCTCACCATAGTCCATGCTGACATTACTAACGAGACCAGACACAATACTTATACAGTGTGCTGCCCATGTTCAGGCCACATCCAGAATTATGTTCCTTCCCTTTCACTTTGGCTATGTCACTGCCTAAGTCACAATGGCATTTCTTATCTTGATTTGCAAAGTGCTTACTGATTCATGAATAAAAAGAACGATCTGTCATGGCGCTCACATTTAACCCATCACTGGGTTAGCCATCAAAGTCTTTGGTCTTAGGCCAATTACTTAATCCCTATTTACTTTACCTGTAAAATATGGCTAGTAGGTACACCTGCCTCATGGGGTCATAAGGTATGGCTCTTTGTACATGAAATTTTAGGAAGGCTTCTAGCATGGGAAAGTTCTAAGTGAAGGAGACTTGTATATGACAAGTCTTAGTGTTTGCATCACCTAAGAGTCTTTTTCAGTGATGGAAGCCAACCCACAATGTTAGTGACTTCTGAGATCAGAAGTTGTTTCCTACTTAACTGGGCTTGATAGAAGTAAACTAGAACACCTTCAAGAGGCTGAGAGGAGGCTCTTCAATAGCATTCTTGTTCCATGTAGAGAAAGAGCATCATTTTAAAGCAAAGACTCAAGAAGAAACTTAAAAGGAGTTAGTGTGTTCTCAGAAATAAGTTACCTGCAAAGTTTTAAAAGTTGGTTCATATGATAAAAGAATTTCCTTGGAGGGAGAGAATAACTTTCAAAAGGAATGATTATTCACTTTGATGTTAGCTTTAGCAAACTAAGGAAACAATGCATGACATATGTTTAACTTATCATTTGAAAATTTTTAGCTTATTGGTATCTTATACCTAATAAAAAATTTGACCCATAGATGACGTCTAAATGATGCAAATTGTCTATCTCTTTTATGGTTTTGTGTTGATATAAGTTAATTATTTTAACTTTAATTATTTCCTTTTCATGACTAATATATGTATATATTATCGATTTATACATACATATATACCTTTTATATATTCTTGTGCATATATAGAACAGTTCTAGAGAGATACATAAGAAACCACAAACAGTTGCAACTTTTGGCAAGGGACATTGGGGATATCGAGGTGGGAGGGAGGTACATATATTTTTTCTATCCAACTTTGTATTATTTTCTATGTATGGATTCAGTTTTCTGATAAAAGAAAATTCATAGAAAAAATTTCATGAGAGGCAAGATCATAGGAAAGCAGGGAGGCTTTTGGGACCATGAGACCCAAATCCTGCAGCTCCGGTTGCTTGTGTATTACAGATGCTGAACACTATAAATAGAAATGGGAAAATTTCAGCCCCCTTCATTTCCACTCAGGAAATTTTAGGATTAGCAGATGTCAATTGACTTTGGAAATATGAGACAATGGGTGTGCAAATCACAGACGTTATAGCACATGTGGTGTGTTCCTTTGGCCTTTAGGATTCTCCCCACAGTCACCACTTGCCAATCAAGCTGTCAGAGCAGAGACACCTGTGTGGGAGTTACGTACCTGCCCCAGTGACTGCTAAAGAAATTCCAAATGTGCACAAGGTTTGCTGGGATTGTGGTCTTGCTTAACCTCAGGCAAGATGGCTGGAGCAAGGATTTCAGCTGAATCTGCACCCTAAGTATACAGAGGCTTCTTTTTCTTGAGCAGGCTGCAGAGGCGGGGCTGAATGTAAGTGCAGTTTGCAAGACCAGGGCAAGGCACCAAGGAAGAGCTTGCTCTTATTAAGATGTAGGGGGAGGGGGTCCCTGTAAAGGATTTTCCCCATGAACATCAAAGAATTGTCTAGGGGAGTGGCTGGGAGGAGGACAAAGGTAAAGCTTAGAATGTTGGCTCTTCCTCAAAGGCACTTCCTATGCATTTGCTTTGTTGAGAATCAAATCCAGAGACTCCAATGATAATGATTCTCATTTTTATTACCATTTTATTATTCATGTTGGCTCAGTGTTTCTCCTCCCCCCCCCAAGGGCATTTGAATGAAGATAAAAAGTGCCAAGTTAATACCTTCGTGGAGCCAAGCCCTCTTTCTATAACTAAAGCCTTAGTGGACAGATTTGGTGCCAGCTTGCACCCTAGCTCTGCCTCTATTTGCCTTTGCAGCCAGAATTAGGTTGCCCCTCATTTGTGGACTCAGGCATATGTGTGAGGAAAGGACAGTAAAGACAAGATCTTCTTTTAGTGTTTCCATCAACCGTGCTCAAAGTGCATAAGGTAAAATTCTCGAAGCAAACATGAATAGAGATTTTTCCTAAACACACTGGAGCAAACAATACTGTCCTTGTAAGGTTCATCCCAGGACACTGACTTTCAGTGAAGAAGGACAGCTGGAATTATGACGCAGTATGTCACCACCCTGACTATATCCCCAAACTTGACTCAACTTGATTGAAGGAGGGTCCATGAGAAATTGAAAAAGCAAATTAAACAGAGAGCATTAAAAAAAAGTGTGTGTGTTAAAAAATACATATGGGTACTTAGTGATCAAGGACTCCCTGTTTCATGCTTCCTAATAATAATGATGACGATGCAAGGTAATCAACAGTAACAGCCACTAAAACATCTTTCAGAACAGAGGGAGGAACCAATACTTGCTGAATGAATTTAGGTGTAGAGGCATCAATTTGCGACCTGTGCATCAAATGTTGCTCAGCTGCTTGAAAATGTGGCAAGAATCTTGCTGGTACTTGTAAAACCTGTAAAATACCTGAGAAGTTTGATCTAAATGTGGAAAAAAGTAAATTCACTTGCAACAGATTGGGTTGCTTCTAGTACAAAAGAGATAAAAATGCTTTCAATAGCTTCAGTGAGATCCAAAGACATTTTTGAAACTATTCTTGCATGTCTTCATTCATTGGCAGAGTCTGTGCTATGACCTTGCAAGCCAGGATCATCCTATGTTAAGACATAGAGTGTTAATCTTCTTTGGTTTGGCTCTTAATAATAGCTAATTGATGAGATATTTTTGAGAAGTAGAAGCAAAGAGAGCAATTACAAAAATTTTAGGGCCCTCATGTAAACCAACTTTATGTCAATAAAAAAGAACACAGTAAAAATAGATAGATAAAAGTTCATTTAAGAAAAAAATAAAGCTCTTATATAGGTAGGTGGTAGCAATTAATTGAAAACTTTTGTTTAGTTGACATTTCCGGTCATGGAGTTTTAAAGGAACCTGAGACTAATTCATATGTTTGCTTTCTATTGCTGGTGTGGCACACACCCAAATGATTTCAATTTGAAAGTGAAAGAAGATTAAGAGAACACTGACCATCATCCTGTCCTTTCACTTATCTATCACATCAAAAAGGTGTGTGGATGGAACCCTTCACAAGTGAAGCCTAAATCCATTTCCCTGTGTCCTCCCTTAGATCTGGAATAATGAAAGAGTTATTTTACATTTGCTTTTGTTAAAGAAATCTCCATTTCAGAAGTTATTCACAGATTTATGCAGATTTTAGACTGTATTTAAATTTCTATAGTTGCTCCTGGTGAGCAATCTCAGGTTTTTCTGAATAATGAATTAACTGAGGGTGGCAATATTCCAAGGAACACTGATTAAACTGAAAATTCCCACAAAGAAGACAAAATGTCTCTGGAATTCTGGATATTAATCAATGAACCCCAGAATTATCATCAGTTGTTTGGCTATATGGTCGAAGTCTGGGCAATGTTTATGATCTCTGGACTCTGGACAAGAATATACTCTCATAGAGCCATGCATAGTGAAGTAACTCTGAAGTTGGAATAGAGATGTTCCTGCTTGAATATACATCTGGCTCTAGAACCAGCTCTATTAAATGTGAGATGTGACACAAGATACAGACAGGTGGGTAAGAAGCAAGGAGGGAGGGAGGAAAATGAAGGATGGATGGAGAGAGGATGGGAGGGAGAGTGAGGGGAGGGTGAGAGAGAGAGAGCTTGAGATTCAAAAGAATAAGCCAATCTAGACCTACAGTATCCGCTGGCTTTATTGTTGCGCAAGAGGCTACAAAGTCATAGAGGATTTTCAGCTCTATTTATATGAAATTAAAGCTATAGCTGTCACACATCATCTCTCTTTCAGTACAAGAGATAATTGGTTTATATCAGTAGTAGTATTAAACTTACTCTGATATCTTATTCTTTTATAATTCATTATTATTCTTGCTCTGACATTTTATTCTTTATAATTTCTCATCAGTATCTCCTACCATTGCCCTTCAGTGCATCCACTATATATGATGAGTCACAACAGTCAGTTTTCCATGATGATGTTAGATTAAATTCATTTTTCCCACACTGCACAGTTTCTGCTCTCCTGTACTTACATAGTAATAGAATCTTGATTTTAATAGGGGCAGCAGGTGTCCAACTAAAGACTAATTCTTGGTCTCTCGCAGCTAGAAAAGGCTGGAGGACTTAGTTCTTGGCAATGTCAAAGCAAGCACATGGGGCTCGGGATATTCTTTAAAGGAATTTACTTCACCCAGAGGTCAAGCTCCATTGCTTCTCCCCTTTCTGTCTCTTAATGGAGCGGGTCATCTTGAACGTTGGGGATGAAACTCACCTTTTAGTAATAAAAGAACAGAAACAGAAGGAGGCTGGATCTCTGATGATACCAGACCTGTCCTTTCTACCTCTGAACCTCTTTGATGTGTGAGAATAGACTCTTCTGTACCTAAGCAAGGATGTGTGTGAGTGTGTGTGTGTGTGTGTGTGTGTGTGTGTGCTTGCTTTATTCTGGAACTCAGGCTGAAGAAGCAGCCTCTATCCAGACCATGCCATCTGCATGTCAGAGGGAAAGGGGGAGGGTAAAAAGGGAAGGGAAAGGCATGCGATGGCTATTAAATGTATGTTCCCATTTCATTGGTCAAAACAGATCATAGTTAAGGAGTCTGGTAAGAAAGAGACATGGCTGCTCTCCTCCCACTGGGGGCGCTGCAAGTCATACCACCACAAGCTGGACATGTTATCCTCCTCCAGGGGGTAGACTGGGGATATTAATGCTCTGGAACTACATATCCCACACATACTAAATGCATCGTACAGAGTACACACACTCTGTATTCCCACCTCACATGGTGACAGACATCCCAGGTGTAGAGCCATGTCCCATTTGACTGTGGACAGGGTACTTAACCTCTCTGAGTCTTGGTTTTTTTCACCTGAAAATTTTGGATAATAGTACCAACTCATAGCTTTGTGGAAAGGATTAAAATATTTGATTTAAGTAAAACATTAGGCAGAGTGCCTGTTATCATTAATTTGTTTTTTCTCCTGTTCTTCATATTTCCTCATTCACCTCACTATTCTTCTACTTCAGAATAATAGAGAATTCGTTTGGGCAATGGAATCCAATATGGGTGGAAATTTTGGATCAGAGTTGAACAGTCAGCAGAGAGTTTGAATAACGCTGCAGTTTAGATTTCCCATCTTCTAGAACCGAAAGTAATTGGGAACAATTATGCAGTGTGCCACCATGAGATAAATAATAATAGTAATTACCTCTTGGAGTTGGTATGCAAGTTAAGTGAATTAATATAGAGAAATTGATGAGAACAGAGCCTGACATATGCACACGTTATAAAACCATTTTTAGATAGACATAGATGTGTGAAGGGAGAAGGGGTGTTCAGAGTGATGACATGGGAAAAGCAAAGGAGCAGACTAAGTTTAAAGGTATACAGGAAGAGAGAATAACTAGGCCCATTTGGAACTAATAGTCTAGGAAGTCCAGTGGAGTAGATGAGGCTGATGTGTTCACAGGGTTTGAGTTCTGGGACCATATTTTGCAGGCAGTCTGTACATGGTTTGCGTTTCAGGAAGATCCTCTTGTGCCAGTGGGTAAGACAGGTAGTAATAGCACAACCAGGCCAGAAATGTCCAAATGAAGGACACATAGCAAATCTTGGGACATTTAATGACAGCTGCTGTAGGGCAATGGCAAAGAGTTTAAAGAGGAGGCCTGCCTGGGGGGCCATCGCTGTGAGTTTCCATGGGGTTGAGCCTGGACAGGAGGGCAGGTAGGTGGGGAGAGAAGTAGGAGGGCAAAATAACTAGGTTTAAGTGTTGAGTCTTGTTGAATAAAAAGAGTTGGGTTTAGATGGATTGGGGTCAAAGATGATGAGTATAGGCTATGACATTTTATTGCTTGAAAGTATAACAATTTAGCATGGCAGTGGGTGCCAGATAAACATCTTTTAAGCAAGCAGATTTGGAGATGGTGTAAAGATAGTGCCTGTCATTTCCTAGTGATGTGAATTTTTTCAATCAGATTTCTCTCCAAGCCCTAAACAAGTTCAGCTGCACTAAGGAAGTTTTAACCTAGAGACTGAGCAAGGAACCCAACAGAAAGAGAAAAAAGGCAGGTGTGTGGAGAGGGTGGGAGGGTGCAGAGGGAGGAGAGGAGATGAGCAGATGAAAGTGAAGCTGGGAAAAAGAGCACAAGGTTTAGCACAAAGGCTTTGGGGCAGAGGAATGAGGCTCAGCCATCTCTTTACAGCATCTATCCTCCATATTTCAGCAATTACCAAGGAAACACAAATTCTATAAAACAACAGACAACATGAAAATAATTTTGATTTCCAAAAGTGGTACTTAATCTCAGGCATAGAAATGAATACTAGGACATATACTTAGCGGTGGCAAAACTGTAGATGATCCAATTATTTTACTCCTATTTCCTGAGTTTTCTGCATTGATCATAATTCTTTTTACTGTGTAAATGCTAAGTAACAAATGCTTTAAAAGAAGAAGAAAGAAACTATTCCTGTGGTAAAGAATTAATAATCTTCACAGGCACATGCTCATATGCATGCGACCACATGACCCACACAATTTATACTGTTGTTTTGTGACACTTAGAACATATATTCTAATGAAAACAGATGTGCAAACAATCTTTTGGCAAACAACACGTTTCAAGATTGGAGACTGCCTGTGGCTGATTACATTGCCAGTGTGTCAGAACTAGGGTTTTAAGTTCAAAATGCTTGCTAGCTAACAGAAACCATTACAATATACAGACCAGGTTGGAGGGGAAAGCTGGCTTAAAATTTGGATACATTTAAAAGAAAATGCTTCAACATGTTTATATTCAAGCTCAGTCTCAAAGAGGTAAACTTTCAACTTAAGAGTCATTTTGAACAACTGTTCTTGAAGTTGTCTAGTATATGAAACCCAAGTGGTCATGACTATTAAAAAAATGTTACTTTTCCTTACAGTCAGGATATGCAACAAATAAGAGTTTTCTAAGTGATTTGGCAAAAATTAGTCTTCAGACTGTTTCAGAAGTGGGAACTGAATTGTTTTTGTTTTTCTTCTTTGATTCCTGAGAAAAGTAGAATGCAAATACTTTTCTCACGGAGGTTTGAAGATTAAGCCCTCTTTGTCACTACAAAGAAATTGTTGTGGTTTGTTTGCTGAAGATTCAAGTGGGTTTGTAGGAAAAGTGGAGTTTTCTAAGTGCAGTTAGTAGATAGGGACTTTTCCTGAGTGGGAAAGCTACTCTCCAGGGCTGTACTTTTTCCGGAGAGTGTTCAGGGAAGGTGGCAAGTTTCCATGGGAATATTAGGGAAATAGGAGGAGCACAGACATTGATTTTCCTAAATGTGACTTTGAACAGACCAAGGAAAAGTGGTCAGTGATCGTAGGGGCAACCAGTCATATTCCATATAACCATTCTCTACTTTTTCCCTCTGACTCCAATTTCTGGGCCTGTTTAGTGCCCTAAAACAAGAGGGTAGGAAATGACAAAATTAAGTACCAAGAACAATTGAAGTCATATTTCCAACAAAAATAGAAGGATGAGGTTTGGAATTTAAACTAAGTAGCTTTTTTTTCTTCATCTGAGTATGAGGACTGATCATTAAAAACAAGTACTATATTCAATAGTGGGCTGAGTTAATGATTTCCTCTTTGGAATATGCACACATTTTATAGAGCTAGAAAGAACATGCCTGTGTTGTTCCTGCTCTGATCCCAATTGTGGAATGAGGTGCTCATACCTGCAGCTGCCAGGAGGGTTGGTGACTGAATACTCACAGTTATGATTCCTTTGGAATTGCCCTCTGCTAAAGGGAGCAGTCCCTCACAGAAATATCCTGAGTCTAAAGACTGATTCAGAGATACAAAGGTCCATCCTCTTACCTCAACTTGGGACAATTTAGAAGGGCAATCTCAGCCCCAGGTCCCAGTGGACTTCTCTTATGTCTGAGGTCTCTGTAGCAATTGCTTTTCTGTTCAATTTCTACTTTGACACAAACCCTCAAGGTCAATCCCCATTAAATTTCCTGCACCCAAACCTCAGTCCCTAATTCCAAGTCTTTCCCCAGGACATTAAACTACCCTAAACAAATACAGTAATTTTAACTTCACTCATAGGTGCCTCCCAACATTTTGTGTTCATATTTATTTAAAATAAATGGATTTTCATGTGATTTTTTTTCTCCAGTGAGAGGAATTATTAGGTTTTCTTAAGGATTAAGAATTGAGACCAAAGTAAAATGTGAGGCCACCCCAAAACTTCCTTTTCTCATGAACACAGGTCAGAACTGCATTCCAAAAGTTCGTTTTTAACATGTTTGTTGACCTTGGCAAAACAAATGCCAAGTACCAAAGAAATGCAATGTTCAAATGAACTAATAAAATGTTGATTTATAATATTTTTAAGCCCCTCAAAAATGATCAAAAGGATCATTTTCATATTTTCATTAGATGTTCTTTGAGGTCAGCATACAACTCTCTCCCATTACCCTGGGCAGATGGGAACCAGTCTTTCCATTGTTGAACCCAGTAGAGAAAAAACAGGAATGTGGAGGAAGAAGGGAAGTAGTAATGTGACATGTGACCTAAGGGTACCTCAGTCCCTAAACTTGAATGCTTTAAAGGGATCTGGCCATCTGCGTTCACAAAGACTCTTAGGATGAATGATATTTGATGTAAATACTGTTCATAAAGAGATAAGAGAGGATATTCATGTCCCAACAAAACACCCCACATTATTCATCCCCCTATGGGCAAATGGCCTGCCAAACAGAACTGGCAAGGCACAGACTTGCTGAGGCCCCAAAGCATGACACAGCCTAAAGAACCATCTAGTGGAGAACCCTAGGTAGGAAGGGGCAAAAAGGGCCCAGGGAAGGCTGGAACAAAAGGAGTGAAATGAAAAATACAAATCATGATAATGGCTGCCATTGTCAGCCTCCCCATCAGTCTCTTTCAGGTGTCTCTACACATCTTTCTTCCATATGTCTCTTTCCAGGTCCTCTTCCCCAGGGTGCAAGTTGAGTCATAGGAACAAGAGCTTTCTCTTTTCCTCTCTTTTTCACCCCCAAGAGCCCATCTGCCTTCCATGTTCTGTAACTTTACCTGGTTCAGCTCTACCCAAAGTCCTAAGGCAGCAGCAGATCACTGGGGCAGAAAGCATGGTACTTCCCCTAACAACAGTGATAGCCCTGTGACAGTATAGCTCTGTAACAGTAGGCAATTATTTATGCGTGATTCTATGTAGCTAAATGTTAATTCTTGTATGCTACTCTAAACTATATAAAAATAGCATGAAATAATTTAAACTACTATCTATATAGTTAACAATTTAGAAAAATAAAAATCATTAAAATTTTTTTCACATATCCTAATTTTTTTCACTAGTAAAATGACTTTTTTTTGAAAAATGGGAAATTTTTTTAAAAAGAAGATAAAAATTACTAATGGTTGCAATTTTCAAACATAATTACCTTTAAGTCATCACCTTCCAAATATTTGGACATGACTGTCATAATGCCAATTTAAATTATATTCTACTCAGCTCACATTAATCTCATATTCCACAGTATATTATTTGGAATGCCTGAGTTCCATTGTATCATGTTATATAGCCAGTGCTCTTTTTGCCATTTTTCAATACTATAAATAACTCTGATGAACTTCTTCATACACAAAGGTCTTTCTGTATTGAGAATTATTTCTTATGATAGACTCTCAGAACTACATTTGAAACAAAGGTTATGAACTTATTAAAGACTTGTTACTCCTTATTAGATAGCTCTCTAGGGTTGCACTGGGCATCCACTAATGAAGTATTTCCCTAAAATGGAATAATTTAATTTCTTTTTCTTCCAGTCCTTTTCTGTAGTATTTTCCCTTTTCATTCCCTACTCCTTGCGCCCTACCCCCCACTATTGATCTCCTCTATTATCTAATTGTCCCACTACCAAGATGCTTATGGATTAAAGGCACAGCATTAATACATCTCCTCATTCAAACAAGCAAGAATGTTAGCTAGAATCCTCCCCATGCAGTCCCATGTACTAATTCATTTGACTCCTGAGCAAATGGAGAACTAGTTCCCTGGGTTCTAACTAGAAGTAGAAGAGTGGGTGGGAGAGGAGGAGGGAAGAGTCTGAAATCCTGAGCTATCATCAGCAGGATAATGGGAGGTACACAGCACCATGCAGTGTGGGTCCTAGGTATGCAGGAGAGTGAAAATGGACTATGACACACAAAGTCTAAATCAATTGTCAACACATGCATCATAACCTTTATGACAACCTTACTCAAGAGCAGTCATGCTCAAAGAAGCACAGGGAAGTAGCATAGTTAAAAAGAAACTAGCTTAGAGGCTGAGGGCTTAAAATGGTATCCTCATGCCATCACCTAACTGTGACCAAGTATTGCTTCATCTCTGTTCCCTCAGTTTCCTCATTGGGAAAAGAGGATAATAGGGCACACCCAAGCAACCTTATATTACTTCAGAGAGTCAAGCCCAAATTTGGTAATTAATGATCAGGAAATCACTGTGCACAGTGACTGTTTTATGAGTTTATTAAACCAGTGATCACACAGGCAATTGAAATAGAATTGAGAGTCCAGAAACAAAACAACATATTTATGGACAACTAATATATGATGAAGGAGCAAAGTATATGCACTGGAACAAGAAAACCTCTTTAATTAATGGTGCTGGAAAAGTTGGACTGCTACAAGCAAAAAAAATGAAACTAGATTATTGTCTCCCACCATAATGAAACAACTAAAAATGGATTAAAAACTTGAATGTAAGACCCAAGACCATGAAATACATAGAAGGAAACATAGGTAAAACTTTTATTACATAAATCTCAAAAATAATTGTGGACTTATCTCCAGCAGCAAGAAAAATAAAAGAGAAAATAAACAACTGGGACTATATCAAACAACTAAAGAGACAGTGCTCAAAGCAAAGAGACAGCCTTTTGAATGGGAGAAAATATTTGTATACCATCTATCTGATAGGGATTGATATAAATGATCTATGAAGCACTTATATAATTCAGCAAAAAAGAAAACAACCCAAACAAAAAATGGACAGAAGAGCTAAATGGGCACTTCTCCAAAGAAGACATGCAGATGGCCAACAAACACATGAAAAATACTCACCATCACTTATTGTCATGGAAATGCAAATCAAGACTACAGGAAAATAACATCTGAGAATGGCAGAAGAAAGAAGAGGAGGAGAAAGAGGAGGAGCCACAAACAACAAGTCAACAAGTGCTGACAAGGGTTAGAGAGTAAAAGGAACCCTATTATGCTATTGGTGGGAATGTTGGTGGGAACGTAGAATGAACCAGCATAATTCTTTCTATGGAATGAAGTAGGAGAGTCCAAAAAAGACTAAAAATGAACTTACCACATGACCCAGCAATTCTACTCCTAGGTATCCATTCAAAAAACAGAAATAAAATACAAATTCAAATACAAATAAAATAAAAAAGGAAATGGGCACTCCTGTGTTTACAGAAGCTCTATTTATAATAGCTAAGATATGGAAACAACATATATATCCCAGAGCAGATGGATGGACCAAAAAGATGTGGTATATATACACAATGGAATAGTACTCAGCAATCAAAAAAGGTAAATGCATGCTATCTCTGGCAACATGGGTGGAAAAGGAAGCAATTTATTCTAAGCAAAGTGAAACAAAAGGAGAAATACAAATACCAAATGGTTTCACTTACATGTGGAATCTAGAGAAATGAAACAAAGAATCAGGCAAAGATAAGCTATAAGACTGAGAGTTTAAAGCAGACTGTCGATCTGAGCCACTCAGTAAATGAGTGCAGAGTAGAGAAAAGCCGTAAGAGTATGCAGTGGATTTGGTGGGGGGACTGTGAGCACTTTGGTGGTGGAAAAACTGTGATAACTACACTTGAAGGGAAAGATCCTGTATTGTGAAAAAGTAAGTAAGGACATCTAAAAACAAAAACAATTAAAAAAAACTGATGATTGAGATAAAAAACAAATGACAGGAAAGTCCTTCTGAACTCAAAACGTGGTTAAAAGATGTAAAACCTCCTTAGTTCATCCTTAAACAAACAAGCTACTAGGACCACTGAAAATGGTAATTTTAAAGCTAGAACTTATACTGTTCTGTTTTCTGTGGCTAAGAACTAAATCAAAACTTCTTTCATTGGCAATAATATAGTTTCAATGTGGTGGGAATATTTTTAATTAGGAGAAACTCCTACTGTGTCCTAATATTAGCTCTGTTTTTTTTTTTTTAATGAAAAGTCCATATGTTAAATTGAACTGCTAAAATAGAAATCCCCTGATAAATTAATAATAAGTTTAATCAGTATACTCTATGGTGGTGGATGGGCGTGTAAGCATTCTCACAATTAAAAATTTAGAAAATGCAGAGCTATATGAAAAATCAAAATCCATTTTCCAAAAGAGAAACAAAACAAAGGAACAAATAAAATTCAACCAATAACAAATCCTAGAAATCTGACTGTAAAACTGAGTTTTCCAGAGGGAGAAGGTGGGAGTTTAGAGCAAAGAGAGAAGAGGACCCAATGGATGTGATGATGTATTATGAGTGCTTTGGTGGTAAGTGTGGTGTGGTAGATACCTCCTGAAGAGATGTGATCTTAATCCTCTAAGTCATAAACTGAACAGTCAACCAATATGTCCTCAATAAAAAGTAATACAGCAAATACAAAATGATAATTATCATTACTTCTTTCCAGTATTTCCAACTAGAGCTCAAATAGTTGTAAGCAGTATAGCAAATAATCTTTACAGGCACATTGCTAAGGTATTGTAGCTTGGTTCTGGATTATCACAAGAAAGTGAATATCATACTAAATTAAGTCACCAAACGTTTTTAGCTTCTCAGTGCCTATAAAATTGTTCTCATCCATTATGTTTATGTATAAAAATGTACACAATTCAAAATGTATTTATTATGTATAAAAATGTACACAATTCAAAATCTATTGGTTTTTTTGCTGTTTACATATTTATGCCTATATGTGTATATATATAAAATTATATTACATCATTGCATTTCCCAGTGCTCTCCACCCCATCACCCATGAACCCTCCTCTTATCTTCTTGTGCTCAGTTCTTCTATTGATTTCTCCCTCCCTTCTCCCTTTCCCTAACTGCTTGCCCCAGTTCTGTTGTCAGCTTATTTTGACTTTTTCTTGTCCTTTTGTTTCTTTTTCCTATATCCCATCTATTGGTGAGATCACATGATTTCTGTCTTTTCTTTGTGATTTATTTCTGCTAATATGATTTCCTCTAGGTCCAACCATGTCATCACAGATGCTTCATATTTTTTGGTTTTGATTGTAGAATAGTATTCCATTATGTAAATATACCACATCTTTTACAACTTAAGAAAGTATTTAATTAGAAGTACCTTATTGCTGAAAATGCTAACCTTTTGATCCTTCAGGGAGTCATAATCTTTTTGCAGGAGGAAAATTCTGATCTTGGTGTTGATGGTTGCTGCCTGAAAAGGACAATAGTTGCTAAAGGTTGAGGTAGCTGTGGCAGTTTCTTAAAATAAGACAACAATGAAGTCTGACTCCTTTCGTGAAAATACTCTGTAGCATATATGCGCTATGAAAGCATAGCGAATTTCTTTCAAAATTAAAGTCACTCTTCTCAATCCCTACTGCTCCTTTATCTACTAAATTTATGTAATCTTTTAAATCCTTTGGTATCATTCCTGCAATGTTCATAGTATCTGTACAGGAATAGAGTTCATTCCAAAAAACTACTTTCTTTGTCCATCAGAAGCAACTCTCATTCAAGTTTTCTCATGAGCTGGCAGCAGTTCAGTCACAACTTCAGCTACCACATCTAATTCTAGTTCTCTTACTAGTCCTCTTTCCACAAATTCTACAGTTACTTGCTCCACTAAAGTCTTGAATCCCTCAAATTTATCTATGGATATAGAGTTGGAACCAACTTCTTCCAAACTCCTATTAATGTTGATATTCGTACCTTCTCTCATGAATTATAAATGTTGTTAATACCATTTAGAATGAATCCTTTCTATTGATTTGTCCACATCCATCAGAAAAATAACTGCCTTTATAAAATGTATTTCTTAAATAATACGTCTTAACTCCTTGATCTATGGGCTTCGGAATGAATATTTGTGTTAGCATCCATGAAAACAATACCAATCTCTTTATATATCTCTACCAAAGTTCTTGAAAAGCAATGTACATTGTCAATAAGCAGTGAGAGTTTGAAAGGAACCTTTTTTTTTCTGAGCTGCATATCTCAATTCTGGGCTTATAACATTTAGTGCACCATGTCATAAGCAGGTGTGCTATCATCTAGGCTTTTTCTTTCATCTAAAGAACACAAAGTAGCTTTAGCATTATGCTTAAGAACTTCAGGACAGTTGAAATGATAAATGAGCATTGGCTTCAACTTAGAGTCACCAGGTGCATTATCCTCTACCAGGGGGCTCTAAAACACTGAAGTCAAGTATTGACTACTACTCTTTCAGTGACTTGTAACCAGAAAGTCCTGGGTTATAGTTTCCTCTCAATACATTGAGAATCTGTTGTTTAGTATAGTCACCTTCATCAGTTTACTTAACTCGATCATCTTTAGTTATGGTGACAACTTCTTTCAGTAAATCTCATGTTAACCTCTGTTAGCTCCCAACTTTTCTTTTGCATCATCCTTCTCTTAGTCCTTATGAATGAAAAGATTGGGGCCTTGCTCTGGACTAGAATTTTACTTAGGAAAATGTTGTGACTGGTTTGATCTTCTATCCAGACCACTAAAACTTTCTCCATATTAACAACAAAATTGTGTCTTACTTTCTTCTTATTCATCCATTACTGCAATAACACTTTTCATTTTCTTTAACAACTTTTTCTTTGTATTCATAAATTGACTGTTTAGTATAAGAGGACTAGTTTTCAGTCCGTCTTGATTTTTGACATGTCTTCTCCACTAAGTTCACTCATCGTTTTTTTTTTATTTAAACTTCTGATTTAAAGGGAGAGACATGTGACTCTTGAACACTTAAAGGCCTCTGTAGGGTTATTTATGCACTAATTTCAATATTGTTACATATCAGAGAATAGAAGCCCCTAGGAAAGGGAGAGAGAAGGGGGAACAGGTGGTCAGTGGAGCCCTCAGAATACACAGCAACTAATCACTCTTTACTGTCATCTATGAGTGTGGTTGGTGGGACCCCCAAACACAGTAGTGGCACCAAAGATCACCATAATTGATGTAATAAAAATGAGAACATTTGAAATAGTGTAGGAATTACCAAAATGTGACACAGAACCACAAAGTGAGCATGTTTTTGGAAAATAGTACCAGTAGATTCACTTGATATGGAGTTGCTAGAAATCTTCAATTTGCAAAAGGCAGAGTATCTGTGAAGTATACTACAGTAAGTGCAATCAAACAAGTGAGTGCAGTGGATATCAGTTCTAACACGTACCAACCAACGAATTTGCCTAGAGAGATGCTTTATAAACAATGATAATTCCTTTGTAAATATTCAATAGAAACAATAAGGTCTGGCACAGCCATCTCTGTGTTGAACTACTGGAGGTCAGAGGCTCAGTTGTCTTCGCTTTAGTGGTGTGACTGTGAAGGATGTCGCCTCACCAGTGCTCAGAGCACATTAGAAGCATAAATTTCATTTCTCTAAGATTTATTCCCTGCTTTCTTTCAAAAGCATTAAAGGGTAGGGAAGTATTAGTACAATTTAAAGCAAGTCATAGAGGATAAAAAGAGTAGAACCATTCCTCTTAACAGTTCAAGATTTATTGAACACCTACTATGTGCTAGGAGCACTCTATGGAAATACTGGAAGAAGAAAGGAAAATGAAACTTCTCTTTACCCAGAAGTTCCAGATTAGGAAACAGTTTCTTAAAATCAACTAATGATACTCTGTTTATTTTTTATTTATTTATTTGTTTGTTTGTTTGTTTATTTACTTATTATTTTGAGACTAGCTCTCACTATTTTTGCCCGTGGAACCGCAGGCTCACATTGACTGGGGTACCACAGACTTCAAGCAATCCCCAGCCTCAGCTTCCCAGGTGCTGGGATTACAGGCGTGCGACTCCATGCCCAGCTATAGTTTTTTGGAACTAGGTCTCGTCTCGCTACAGGCCCCAGGCGGGACTCGAACCGCGATTCCTAGCCTCCGCCACTTCATAGGCTGAAGCTTACAGGCACGAGCCACCGTGCCCGGCCTGATACTCTGTTTAGATCCACCCAAGGGCTGTCTCAGAGATGGAAATATCCCCTCGGGTTCTCCTGATGCTGTGTTCTGAGCTTCATTATTGTTTGCTACCTCGCTGATTGGTGGGCATGCTGCACACTGAGGTTTGAGAACTTCCAGAGGAGAAACAGATTTCATGATTCTGAAGCAATGTTCCAGTGTGGTGAACGATTAAGGAAAAGCTGGGAGGTTAAGTAAGAGCGGGGACTTCAGAACCAACAAACCTAGATTCAGTTGCTGATTAACTGGGACTTTGGTGGAACCTTCCCATCTCTTGAAACCTTGGTTTCCTGGTTGGTACAATGGATCTAATTTCCTTACTTTGGAGTGGTGTGGCATTAAATGACACTCTGTAAGGACATGTTTCATGTGTGGACTCATTCATTAAAAGGCTTTTAAAAAGCAATGGCATTGTTGTCCTCTGCTGAAAAGGCAAGTGCACTTGAATAGCAAGTCTGGTGCTCCTTTGGCCCCTATCAGGTCCCAGAGGCATAACACAGGCTTCGCGAACCGAAGATTTTTAGGTACTGGAAGTATCCCTGCCCCGGGAGCCGGGCCATCTACCCGCGGCAGCTAAGAATCTAAACTCACAGAGACCTTGTTGGAAGAAAAGGGTCTCTCCTTCTCTTCCTTCTCGCTTTGCTTTCCTCTCTCTACTTCTATTCACTGGAAATGATGCATCATCCCCAGGACGCTGCAGTGGCAGAAACCTGTTACCAGTTTTGTCGGCTCCTGAAATGGCAGATGGATTCAGCCTGCAGTCTCTCGCGGCATCCAAGATGTCTTCATCTGTCCTCCTAGGACCCCCGCAAAATGCTTTTGGCGGAAGCAGGAGGAAAGGATAAAAATTAAGTAGAAGGTGCTTCATTCATTGGGGCTTTTATGGGTTTGGATGTGTAATGATGGTTTAATGGCAGTCAAGAGGCAGGTAATTAGGAGCAAGTCGCTCTGATCACCCTTGTAAGCAGCTCCAGATAGCTCCTCAACACTCCCGAAACCTTGTTTGCTTTCTCTGAGGCAGAAATCCCACAAGGTCTGCACGTTGCCAGCTGTCGAGCTAACGAACTGCCAGCATGTTCCTGAATGGGCGCACACAGCCTGGCGAGGCTCCCCAGCAGCCCGGTGCTGTCTTAAGGCGCCTGATTGCCTTTATCTAGCTGGTGCAGGAGCTGCTCCTAATCACGCTGCTGCTGGCCTCCAAGGGTCAAACACGGGACCATCGCTACCTAAACAAACGAGGAGGATGTCACCTTTGGGGGAGACTGATAAGCAGTTGGCAGGCAGGCCACGGGGAAGAGAAGGCGCCAGCAAGTCAGCAATCTGCAAAGGCCGTAAATATGTTACACTCTCAGCGGGGAGACCAGCAATATAGGCACCGAGAGGCCTTTGTTTAATGAGCTGTCAGAAAGCAGGCATGAAATTATGTTTGAAAACATGTGCAAGCTGCAGAGACAGAGCAGGGGCCTATAAATGGCCCTCTTCCTTCGTGGTGGATGTTTTGAGCATCTTATCAGTCTGAGAACTGTCATAGGATGAAAGCTATCATTAGCAAACTAATGGTGTTTGAAAGCTACAAATTTTTCTCTCTCATCTCCATTTTTGACTTAAATGGATTATAGAAAAAAAATCTTAATGGTTTTCTCCTTTCCTTGGGATTTTGGTAAACATGCAAATTGGAAGAGAACCAAAAACAAACCACAGAAAACTATCTCTGGAAGAAGAAACGAAGCAGCCTTACTTTCTGAGTCTCTGCTCAGAACAACCAGCTTGTATTCTTTCCAATTCTGTGAAGACTTTATTCAAAGATCTCTAATGTACCTCCAGCCAGTATTTTATTTCAATCAAATCTGTAAAAAAAAAAAAAAAAAAAAAAAAAAAAAAAAAAAAAAAAAGCAAAACAAACAAACAAAAAACCCATGAATATATAATAGATGGTTCTCCTATAATCTGAGTATTAGAATTAGGGAATAGGCATAATATCACTTCTACCACACCAGCTATCAAATAGTAAAGAATAATTTCCCAAAGACTTAAAATTACTCTTGTGGGTCACATGACTGTGAGGTTTATATCTATTCAGAGTGAAACTTAAAGACTTTTAACATGTCTGCCAAGATGGAGAGCATCACTGACTCAGAGCATGTTCGGAGTTCAGTTCTTAAGTTCTGCAATGATTCATGAGGCCCTGGTTGCCGTAACATGGATCTTTAACCATCAGGGCACAGCAAACTTGAATTTCCTCTCTCCCTTCAAGCCAGGCAACCAGAAATGTCTTGCACAAAACCCTTTCCCATTTCAGGCTCCAGACTGCATCAGACGTTGCTTTAGGAGAGGGGGCCAAATGAGCAGGGAATGAGTGTGGGTCTTCTCTTGGGACCCACACCATCCACAGACTGAAGAGTGGCAAGCTGTTCTTTAGCTTTGAGAAAAGAAGAGAAAGTTTGAGCAGGAATAATAAAGTTAGATTGAAAAGGTGACGGCATGAAGGTTAGAGAAACAGAAACTAAAATAAAAATAGGGAGGCAAAAGTACTTTTGAATTCACAATATATCAGCAGTCACTGACATTCAGGTGATAATTTGTTTTTCTATTCTATATGTTTACCCTTCACTTGCAGATGAGAAATATGACCAATGTGCTGAAGTCACCCAGACAGTAGAAATACTTGCCAGCAATGGACTCAGCTCCTGGCACCCACCACCCACATTCCCTCCCACGCAGAATAATCTTTGCAAGTAATTTTGGTTTCTCCTTCTGGAGCATTCACAAAAATTTTCAGCACAGTGCCTGATACGTTCTGGTGCTCAATCTGAGACACTTGAGAAAGAAAGAGCTTCAATCCAGAGAGGAGACAAGGCACAAACAAAACTGAAAGGGTAAGCTTGCCCAGGGAATGTTTGTTGTTAAAAATAGGGCCTATGAGCCGAAGAAATAAGGAATAAAATGGGAAGGCAATCTATGAAATGGGAGAAAATTTGCAATCATATATCTGATAAGGTGTTAATATCCAAAATGCATAAAGAATTCACACAACACAATAATGGGGGTAGGGGGGAACATTGATGACTCAATTAAAAATGGGCAGAGGAACTGAACGAACATTTTTCCGAAGAAGATATAGGAGTGGTCAATGCTTTCATGAAAAGGTGTTCAGCATCACTAATCATGAAAGAATGCTAATCAAAGCTACAATGAAGTGTCACCTTATACCTACTATCCGAAAGGTAAGCAGTAGCAAGAGAACCCTCGTAGGAATGTAAATTGGTGCCATCATTATGGAAAACAATATGGTGTTTCAAGTTCAAAACTTGAAAAAAGAGTTACGGTGTGATCCAGGAATCTCACTTCTGGATATACACCCAAAGGAAATGAAATCAGAATATTGAAAATGCAGCTGTACTTCCATGTTCATTGTAGCACTATTCTATAATAGTGAAGATATAAATGTAACCTAAGTGTGTATCAGTGGATACATGTATAAAGATGTGATTGATGCATATGTATATATCTATAGATGCTTATTTAAGCACACATACATGTACATACACACGTAATTCAGCCACAATAAGAAAAGAAATGGAAATCCTACCACTTGTAACAACGTAGATGAAACTTGAGGCTGTCATACTAAGGGTAATAAGCCAGACAGAGAAAAGTTAAAAACTGTGCTGTATTACCTATATGTGGAAAAATTTTGAAGTCAAATTCATAGAAACAGAATAGAAAAATTATTTCTGGGGGTAATAGGAAGCAGAGGGAATAGGGAAATGTTGATAAAAGAATATAAGCTTTCAACTAATACCATAAATAAGGTCTGAGAATCGATGTATAACTTGGTGACTAAAGTTATAGCATTCTGTTGTATAATTGAAGTTTTTCTAAGAGAGTAGAGGCCTACATGAATAATTGAGTGAGTGAGGTGTGAGATGGTGGATGTGTTAATCGACTAGATGGGGGGGCTTCCACAATGTATCTGTATAGCTAATAATCATAATGAATACTTTAAATGTCTAACAATTATTTTTCTCAGTTATATCTCAATCAATTTGAGGAAAAAACCAAAACAGAATAGAACTTATGAGACATCTGTTCCTTTCACATTTTCTAAGTGATGAGAGGGTTGCAAAAATCTGTTATAACTGGACCTGCCCATGATCCTCAGATCATGGGGTTTTCTGAGTCTGCTTTGTGGAAGTTAGGATTCTAGATCACTCTTATGCTGGAATATTTTTTAAATTTATCCCTGCTTGGTAAGTAGAAAATGAGCCCATCTAGATACCTGTACCATATTGAGTACTTAGGGGGAATGTCAGAAAGTATGTAACTAGGTCACTGCCCTCATCTGCACTCACTCTGCATGTTCCCCACTTCTCCAGCACCAGTTTCCCCTATTCTCTTCCTTCCTTCCTTCCCATGCTCCTTCAGCTTCCTCCAAGAGCTTAAGAAAGAGAGAGAGAAATGGTCTTCCAGAAAGACTAAGATATCTGTTCTTCAGCATACCCAGGAGGCATTTTTCTCAATGATGACCCCATGCAATCACCAAGACAAAAAAAATCATAATGAGAATCTCTGCTTATTTGTTTATTTTTTTGAATGTCAGCATTCACATGGTCCCAAACTTCTTTTCACACATCCAATCATCTAGAGCCCCTATCTGGACACTATGTTTTTCAAGACTATGTTTTTTAGTACATATGTAAGCATAAGTTTAGGAGGTGATTTCATCTTTTTTGACATCTAGGTCCATAGCTGTCATTTAGATGGGGTGAGAAGTTAGATATAAACTTATATATTTTTAGAATACTAGTCAGTTATTCAAACATCATTAATTATATCATCTACATTTTCCCCCAATGATCTGAGATACCACCTTAGTCACATTTCAAACTTCTACAGGTGCATATGTATTCCAAATATGTTTTTTCAATTTATGTGCATATTCTAGCCTTAGCTTAGTCATCCTATTTTGTTACAATGATTTGCTATTTGACTGTCAACATTTCACTCTTTTAATTATTGTACCATTATAATATAATTTCATATCTGATAGTTCTTGTTTTATTATTCTTTTTGGTTCATTACCATTATTTTTCAGAATTGTTCTTAGCATTCTCTAGATAGAATCACTTGTTTATTTTTCACATGAATTTTGGAATCATTTTGTCTTGTCAATAACTACTATTAACATTTTATTGCAATCTATTGTTTTAAAAAATAACATAAGAAAATGAACATATTGACTATATTGAGTTTCTTTCGCCTTTTTTATTTATTGTTATCTTTTGCCTTACAGAAACATTTAAAAGTTCTCTTCATTAGTATATATTAGGGTTTATTTTAAAATATATGCACTGCTGTTATAAGTGAGATCTTTTATTATATCTTCTAACTGCCTGTTGATTATTTTTATAAAAATTTGGCTTCAAAAAAATTGTGTATGTTAACTCTGTACCAAATTATCTTACCAGATCATTTTATTGCTTATAAAATTTTTCTAGAGGTTATATTTATGTTGTTTAGGTATATAATTCTGTCATCTGCAAGTGATTTACTTTCTTCTTATTGGTATTTCTATCTTGAACTTCTTTCTTTAGTGTAATTACATAGGTTATTATCTTCAAAGTAATCTTCATTAATATCAGCAAAATCTAGATATTTATACTGAACTCATTAAAATGAAATTTAAGTGGATGTTAAATGTTATCAAATCAACCCCCCCCCCTATTTTTTAACAACCAGAGGATTAATAATATGATTTTCCTCCTGGAATCTACTAATCTTGAACAAATCAATAATTATCCTTAAATTGAATCCTTCTTACATTCTTGGAATAGATCCCATTTGGTCACTGTGCAGAGACTTTGTTGATCATATCTTTATTTTATCTTTATTTTCGGAATATTTAACAGTTGCAGTCTTTTTTCTCCTTTATCCATGTCATTTAATGGAGAGGTTTTAATATTCAGGGAGTAGTAGCTTTTAGTTTTTATTATTAAATTTCAGTTTCATTGTACTGCACTCTAATGGTAGACGATTATTTTCTATTTCCAATTCCTTAATTTATTGAAATTTTGTTTTCTTATAGATAGCTAGTTTACAAGATCATAGCTCCTCAATTGTCTAATGAATTTTTTCTTCTATTTTCACTTTTATTTGTTGGCCTTACTTTTCCTTTCACTGGAAAGAGAAATGAAGGCTTTGAGAATATCAGTTTCTCAAGCTCTCATATCACATCAACATTCTCCTACCTGCCAATATATATAAATTGACTATATAAATACTATTTTTTTCCCTCTCTCATCCTGACTAAGAGACTTTCCTCCCAGCAATTGTCACTACTTTCTCCTCTTTACTAATTCATTTCCATGAACACACAGCCATTTTTTTTCTCTCATCTTAAAAACCAAAATAAATAAAATTATCTTGGGTTTACTTCTTCAGGCACTCTTTTTATCCCCCCTCTCTCACCCTTCTTTCCAGAAAAACTCCTTGAAAGAGGGCTGAAGCTCAGGGTGTCTGTTTCTCTGCCTTTTCTTACTCCAGTGGGGATTTGGATCTCATTATACCACCAACACCACGCCCCCCAACCTATGCTTGTCAGTCTAACCAATGGCCTTCATGTTGCTAAATTTAATACTTAGTTCTTGTTTAACTTGGTCTATCGATAACACTGTCACAGTTAACTGCTGTCTCCAATGACATGATTACCATTTTCTAAGACATGATACCTTTCACCTTCTTTCAACTCTATTGGCTGTACAGTTTCCTTTATTGGCTCCTTTGTCCCTTGACTTCACAATACTGAATTGTTCCCATGACTCTCTTGATTGTTCTCCTCTCTCTCTACTCACCCCTGTTAATTCTTTTCTAGTTCCATGCCTTTAACTAGCATTTATTTACAAATGATTCTCAAATATATGTCTCCAGCCATAACTGCTCACCAGTCAGTTCTTTACTTCCACTTGAATGTCTCATATGTATCCATCCACTTGGATGAATGCCCCAAATGTGTCATGTCCCAAACTGAAATTCTGACCTCTCACCCATAGGACCTGTCTACCCATCACTCTCTCCATCCCCATTAATGGTAGCTGTAGCTGATGCTTGATGAAACTTTAGTAATTAGAAAGCATGGATGTTTGTGTCCAGATGAGTGTTTACCACTGCTAGAGGAAAGGGTGACTTATCAGGAAAGGGTGGGATCTGGGTTTCTGTAATATAAAGTTCTTTAAAGCAATAGCCAACCTTCACATCTAGCACTATTATATTACCTCTTTTCAAGTTCTACTATAGTACTTTGACCTGAAAAAGACCTCCTCTTTGTACGTTTGGGGACTATTCTCTTTCCTAATTAAAGTCAGATGGTTGCCTTGTGAGGTTTTTTTTCTCTTTCCTGAACTGCCTCTTAACAGCTGTGGTGTATTGCCAATGAGTTATCAGTGGACAGACATGAGATTCCTTTATGATGTTAAATGACATATTACAGCATTTCTTCCACAATCTATAAAAGCTAAACATCATGAACAATATTAAATCTTGTCCAAGCATTCTCCTTTTTAAAGAATACGTGTTGATTTATAAAATATAGCTGCACAATGTTTTTTTGGCTATTTTCCTAACATATGCTCTGTATCATGAGAAATGTTTTCATAGAATTGGATGATCTTCTTTGGTCTCAAATTTTTAGACAACAAACAAAAACAGCAAAAATTACATCTGACCTTAAATGTTGGAATGAAGAAGAGCAGTTAAATTAAAAATTAGGTATATTAATGTAATAATTGATTCAACCAACAGTCATCAACTGATATTTAAACCACTGGACAACATGGTCTCAATTATCATCATACAGATTGGTCATTACTTGCAATGGAGAAATAATAGGATATCACCTTACCAAGCAATCCAAATTGACATCATCAATAATATGGCAAGCTGTCATTCTGTCCCTCTTAATATGACAAGGAAGTATCTAACATCACTTATTTAGTATTCATATAAAATTATTTACTTTGAATATAATCATAGAGAGAAAACAAAACCAAGGAATAGATACTGTACTTATGCAGGAAAAAGTCTTTGTTTGAAGAAGATACATTTAGGGTTGAACTATTGAAATAAGATCAACTCACTTGCAAATGGCTCCATAATGACAGAGAGGAAGAAAGAGAGGAAAGAGGGAATAAGAGAGAGAATGTAGCAAAATATTGATAGTTGTTGAGTCAAGATAAGAGCATATAGCTGCTCATTCTACTATTCTTTCAAAAGTTTCTGTAGGTTTGAAATTTTTTTAAGTTAAAAGTTGGAGAAAAAGTCATAAATTAGTTATTCGTGAAGTGTAGAGATCAGTTGCCACAGTCATATATCTCTGTAATCTGCACTCAAGCAATATTTCATTGAAATTTATTAAAAATGACAGAAGACATGTCTGCTTGAAAACTCCAGCAGCACATTTTCTTTCCAATATGAAAGACTAAACATCTATTTAAACTGAAGATACGATTTGCAGTAAAGAGTTAGTGAATATAATCACATAAACCTAGTCTCTGAAACTAGCAATCTTCAGTTGCTCTCACTCCTTCCCACCTCTACCTCTATAGGCCCATGTTTGACCAGCCAACCACAGAGCACTCACAGTATCTCCTAAGCTTAACTTCTGTTCCCCAGGAATTGAGCACTAGTTAACTCCCAAGATGCTCCAGGTCCATGAACAGAACACCTTTTCTCCCTTCTTTCTAAAATCACTCTTTAATGCCCCATTCAGGAGTCAGTCAAGGGATCACTTCTGTAAAATCAGAGATAGCATGTGGCTACTTCTGCTGATTCCTTCTACATTTTGTTTCCCCAAGGAGCTCAACTGAGCTCTGATTAGATGTTTCTGTCTGTCTATCCAGTCAACTGTAACTCAAGAGTTTCTGGTTACATGTTCTGGTTCAGCAACACATAGATGGGGCTTAGTGAATGTTTGAAGGAATTAATGACAGAACAAGTAAAGAAAGGATAAGCTAAATGTCAACAAAAATGGAAAATATCACTTTGACCAAGAACCTGTCTGTAATATGCTAGTGTTTCAAATTGTATGTCTAATCCATTATAATAATTTTAAAATATTTTAAGGGAATCGAGGCAAATTCAGTGTGCTTCAGAATCTAGGAGCAGTCTTTTGAATACTGGATTTAATTAAAAATAACTGTTACAAGTGAAAATACATTAATGAGTATAGATGTGAAGGAATAGGTCTTAGGGAAAGTAGGATTGTTTAATAAATTAGAGTTTAGAAGGATAAAGGCTTAAGAATAAAACCAACTAGAGCAGAAGTGATACTAGAAATTGGCTCTATTTTTCGAACCTATGCCTCTGGTGACAGGGAGCAACTTGTCACAAGATATCTTGTAATAGTCACTGGCTTCTTACAGAAATGACTTAGGATGGAGAGAAAGCACAATTCTGATACTGTCACCCATTCTTGTTCAGTGTTTTAACACAGTTGGTGAAATTCAGTTCCACGATGAAAAATAAAATATCCAAAGGTCTCCTTTAGCATCTTACAGAAGCATTTAGGGGTCTCAAGAATTTTTTTTTATAAGACAATGTATTTATGAGGGAGCAATTGGTAATCAAAACTATATAAAATAAATTTCATTTACAACATGGATTTTATAGTGAAAGGATAACGGGTAAAGTAAGTAATTAGTTGGTGGTATCTTTATCAGACTTTCAGTGGTAAACATAGAGGGGCGCCCCAATTTCTTCTCTGATTGTGTTTGGACCCCCAGTCTTAGATGTAGGGATCTCACCTTCAAGGTGGTTTCTCTGGGCTGAATCTGAGATAAAGCATGTTAAAATGAAAACCTTAGCAACCTTAAGGATCAGGAAGGCACTGGGGCATAATCCTCACTTACTGTGTGACTGAATGGATGCAAAGGGAGACCAGATGATGCCTGTGTGTGTCCATTTTTTGTTGGAAGAATAAGTGACATGCTTTCCTGTTACAGTCTTGTCTCATACAGACAGAATGTAGACTTCACTCAACATGAGTCTTCCAGTGTTGGCCGGACAAAAGTGTCTTTGATCTGAGAAAAATGGTGTACTTGTGTCTCACCGTATTTCCCTTTCTTCTCCTCCTGGTGTGTTGAGCACAGATCACCCTTTACCTCTGATGTTCTCAGAGAACCCCATTTCTTCTACCATAGCGGTGGCCCTCCCTTGCATACTAACTTTTAATTCTTTTTCTTCTTGTTACTGATACAACTGGTAATAACTTGCCTCCATCTGTGCAATAGGCTTTTGTCTCTCCAGTTCCATTTTGAAGCACACAGGTCAAGCAGATATCATCCGTTGCATTTTCCAGATGCAGAATCTGAAAGACAAAGGGGGTGGTAGGACTTGCGCAGATTTCTCTGAAGTTTTTAATGATGTCGCTTTTGCTGCTGATACTTGCTGCCTGTGCCCTGTGGTCCTGGCTTGGGATCTGAAAATAGGTAAAAGATATTCTCAAGGGTCAGAAGATTTTTTGTCAAAATCTTTTCTTATTTCTTAGCGTTTTCTAAGAGGACACCATTATTCTATGAAGTTGCAAAGCAAGTTTGATGTAAACTTTTAAGGCTTATTTCAGCCACAAAGGACAAAAAAGATTTCTAATGCTGAGTATAATATATCAAGAACACATCCTCCATTCTGGAGGATGCACATCACTATTGCAAGTACAGGTCACAGAGTTTTCTATTTTATTCTTCGAAGTAGCCCAGCAACATGGATGGCAATAAACAACATTGCAAAGGAAATTCAGTGTCAACTGAATGGGTTAAAAGCTATTTGAAAATAAAAGGACAAAATAATTTATTAGGAATTAGCAATTACTTTTATCTAAATTCCACTGGATGAAAATTAAGAACCAAAATGTTTCCATCTGTCCTGTCTCCCTCTCATTCTCTTTGTTTCCCTCTATTGGCAGGAATAAAGAGGAGGAGGGGATTAGCACTATTGGAAAATAGAATATTTAAATTTACTGGTAGTTGAAAGAAGTTTATTTAGTATTGTAGTGTATAGATGTACAGTTATTGAATGTTGATACACAACATGTATTAACATGCACAATATGGTAGAACCCTATCTATCCTTTCCAGGGAGTTTCTTCGGATGAACATAAATCCTACTAGTGTACTAGTAGTATAGAATACTAGTATACTAGTATAATAGGACCTAATAGATCCTATGCTTGTATTAAATGGAGATGATACTGAAAGAAATTAACACAGAAGCCAAAGAACCCCTTTTTTAGTCTTTACTCTGCCTCTCACACTGTGGTTTTGGATAAGAAATCTAAATTTTATTTACTTCCATTTCCTCACTTGTAAAACCTGGTGATCAAAAATACCAATACAGACCTTCCTGTCTCATTTAAATGTCTCTGTTTACATCTGCACATAGGACTAACATCCTGTGAAAGTAACTTTCAGGAATTCCAACTTTTAATTCATCTGAGTGTTAACAAAAGATTAAAATTAACTTATAAGCAGCATTTCTTTTCTGCTTGAGTTTATCATGAGAAACTTGATTTGATATCTTTTTGATCAGCTTTTAAAAGAATAAAAATAATATTTACTAGTGTTTATTATGCTGGCATTTAGCTAGTCCTCTATATGATAATGCTTTATGTACACTGTTTTATATATCTTCACAACATATGTGTATTGTTATTAAGGAGACATTATTATCTCCCTATGCATTACATATGTGATGTATATTATTTGTAGATATTCCATATATGTAATATAAAATAGTATGTCAAATATAATACTAGTAGTAATATTATCTTTCTTATTAGATGAAGATACTGAGGTTTAGAAGATTAAACAGTTTTCAGGAGGTCATATAGCTCTTTTGAACCTGGGCTGGTTCACTCCTACTTAGACAACTGGGTGGACTCCCATACACTGGAGGTGGCCAAATCGATGCATAACTGAGAGTAGACACCTCGCTAGCATAGGTCACTGCAGTCCAGAACTCTTAAGAATCAAGTAATCCTCCTGCCCAGACACCCCAGTGACTGGGATGACAAGTACAGGCCACTGCTGCCCAGCGACACAGTGCATTTAAGTCTAAGTTCATCTGGTGTTGGAGCACCTGCTAAACAATGGTGTCATAGGATATAGGGCCTTACTCTTCAAGAAAAGATAGAGAAATATTAAAATATGAACAGTAATTTAGTCAATGGAAGTAAAAAGTTAACTCTCAAACTAACATTTCATTTTGCACATATTTTCATCAATCACCTGTTCTTATTTAATTTTAAAGTTATTTTTAAAATAAGAGGAAAGGAAATAAAAGATATGTTGTGTGCTTTGAGTAAAATAGGGGACAATTTTCTATTAGGATTTCACTCTTCTGCAGCAAATCCTTTACAGAAATGAGGTTGTAATATAAAGGAATATACATTTGTACTGAAGGACTGAAGGGAACGTATATAGTTTTTAAAGTATTCAATTTATGTTGCTCTTCAGTTGTTAATGTGTTGGTGAAATCGAATGTATATAAATATGACACCAACGACAGCTATAAAGATAAAAGTTTTACACAGTAACTTCTCAATTTAAGCACACAGACTAAATTTGGCGAATAAATCATGATAACGGGTAGCCACTACATTTATATGAAAATGAATAAATGTCTTATGCTATCAGTTTATTAACCTATAATGATTAGATACTTTATCATCACTTTGTAGATTTTTTTAAATACCTTGGCACAGTTGTGTTATAGATAGTGCAGACTCATCTGGTTGCTAAGAAATTAATTTTATTACCAAAGAAATTGATTTTCTCAGCACTCAATAGTAGATTAAACTGAAAGAGTCGGTGACTGACCCAACACATTTGCCAGTTATGGCAAATCCGGGGGAGTACCTTCAGCTATAGGCTTCCTTTATCTGGGGGAGAAAGAAAGGGGGATATAGATAATAGATAGGCAGCAAGGGGGGGTTAAAGGGAATGGAGAATCCTCAGGTCACAGTGATGAGGAACTCCAGGAGCATGTTCCCAGGATTCTTCCAGGTAATAGATGTTATGGGAATACTTCTTTTCAGGGAGGAGGGGAGGTACCCCGCTTAGTCTGCTGTACTGAGCCATTTCTGCAGCATGATTCAGCATCACCCAATGATTGCTCGATCCCATGTGCCACAGCAACATACCTAATTGCTTAATGGCCCTATTATTTGTGTTTGCTGAGAGATGAAAGTTGTAACGTTGGGAAACTCAAAAGTGCAAATGTAGTTTTAGAAAACTAAAAGACTGTTCAAAAAAGAACCCCAGGACATCCTCTGGGTTGCATGGCAACAAGTTAGCTGAGACAGTGAGTTTCCCTTACCTCAGCTGGTGAAGCTGTTGCCCAACCACTTTCCAAAGAACAAGAGGGCCAATGATCTCCAAGAGTTGAGCAGCTGGCGCTGGCTAGTACACCTCTAACATCTAGCAGCTAATGTAAAGATTGGCATCTGAACCTAAAAAGTCCTGTGCAAAGGTCTCTTCTCAGCAAAGAAAAGGAAGAGGGGGCAACCTCTCTGCTGGAACACTGTCCCACGTGTGCACCCAGCCCACCCCCTCCACAGAATGCTTGCAATATTCAGACCCATGCAGCTGCTGATTCTTTTGCCCACACATCCCAGTCAGATTTTCTTCTTTCCTGTAGGACTCCAAGATGCTCAGAGACAAATTTTCACTCTCTTTTCTTATCCCAGTCAAATTCATAGTTCATCCTGGTCTGTATTTTATGTGTCCTTTCCTACTATATTTTTCCTTATATCTTTCCCATTTTCTGCTTTCACTTCATGGCCTGAAAATTTTATACCCATTTGGAATTTGATAGGATAAAAATGAACAAAATACCAAGCTTTTTATTTTCATTGATATGTAAGAAGACTCACTCTATCACATTTCTATGAGAAGGAAATCTTGTGCCTTAATTCCCAGGTGCTTCAGCTACTTTTAGCTGAGTAAGTACAGGGGAAGAAGATGCTGTGCTCAGTGTCAGGAAAATCACAAGAACAGGGTGTTCCAGACAAGAGGCTGATACCTCTTGAGCAACATATGAGCAGGAGCTGCACTGTGTCTGTTCTTTGTATCTGCAGGCCTAACAGTCCCTGGCACATAGTAGATGCTCATAAAAGCTTGATGAATGACTTAACTGCCTTCTTTAGGAGGAACTCACTCTGTGAAACACTAAGGAATACACTGTAGGAGGAAATCTGTCTTCCTCTTGCATTCTTCCCATCTTCATTCACATCAGCAAGTACCCTATGGAGAAGTAGCAGCCAGTCACCTGCAAACAGCAGCAGGCTTGGCCTTCCAGGCAGTGACTGACTAAAGGAGCAAGCTGTGAGATTGCAAACCATTAACCAAATAGATGGTCCATAACCCCTTCAGTCATCCGCAGACCTGTGAGGGTGATTAATTGGAACCAACTGGCCACATCTGAAATGTTTTTCATGTCAGAATTGGAGGTAGCCCCCACCCCCTGCCATTGAGAGCTATAGCCAGAAGGCTCCTTTCAGAAGACATTCTGTCTGTTTTTCTGGGATGCTGAAGGAAGGCTCAGAAAACATGCCCTGACTCTGACTTCAAACACACTCAATTGTGGCTCACTGGGGTCGGCAGAATTCAGCAGCTGAAGTGCAGTCAGAGGTCACTGCAAATCAGCAATCTCTGCACAGAGACCTTCCAGGACGGCTGCTGCTGGCATCCATCCACAGTCATCCAAATGGATCTGCAGACAAACTGAACGACATCTCCTGCTGCCTTTTAAAAATGCTTTGGAACCAGAGCTCTCAACATCCCCATCTTAAGCCACTCAGGTACAGACGAGTCAGTCAGCAGTTCCAATTAGGAGATCAGAAAAAGAAATGGGGAAAACATCTCCCAGATGACTCTGACTCAAGAAGTGGACGGTATGAGTCTCACTAATAGATTTTCCCAATCTCTGGACCAGGAGCCAGACAAGCGCAAAGTGCCCATTATAGGGCAAGCCAGCCTTCCAACTCCCTGCCTTTTCATCAAGACAGTTCAGCCACATGTCAGCTCTGGAGCCACTCTGGTTACTGAGCCCCTAGACTTTCATTTCTTTCTTTCTTTTTTTTTTTTTTTGTTTTTAATTGCCATCAGACAAGCCCCACTATGAGCCAGTGAAATTATCTTCCACCTGTAGTCAGAACTCTGCTGTGTCCTCTACCCCCGTCTGCTTTGCAAGGTTTTTCTGTGCTGAGATGCCCAGAGAAGATCTGAGCAGCCATGCCCATTATAAACATTGACCTTGCAGCTTAGGAATGCAGAGGAATCATGCGGTAGGCAAGGGGAAAAATGGTTTATCACAATGGAAAATGCATCTCCCAGCACGTGTAGTGCCTCTTTTGATCAGTTAGTCTTCATGCAAATAGAAAATTTACGTTCTAGGAAGGTGTCTAGAGAAGAGATCTCCAAATGACTAAGTCCTTTCCCTAAAATGAGCAAGGAGTATGCCTCCTTAACACTTTTAGGGGAAGCAGGGACAAAAGTGGTAAAGATATTAAGTAGCTATTTTGTAACAAGCTTCAAGCAATGTATAACCCAACAATCATCCATGATCATTGCTAAGCTAAGGGCTGGGTAAGTGATTCTGTTGTTGATCAGGACTGGTCCTCTCAGTTGAATCTGTTCTTGCTTCTGCAGTCAACTGCAGAGCTGCCTGGGAAATGACTGGTATAAAATGACCTTGGTGGGACTATCTCCTACATGGTGTCTAATCTTTCAACAAGCCAACCCAAGCTTGTCCTTGTAACAGAGGTCAGATTCTAGGGGCCTCTACTTGGCACTGAATGAGTCATTGTGGCAAGTTTGATTCGAGCAAAACAGATTTCACTTCTTGAAGTCACAACTGACATGGCAAAGGACATGGAGAAAGAGATGGGTGGAGACTTGAGATTACCAATACAACTAACCTGCCAGAATGGGAAAAGGCAACAAAAAATAAGTTAGAACAAAGAGGAACAGGCTCCATGTGTAATAGTATGGGACTGCTCCTAACTCCTACTGCCCCATTTTCTCTTTTGTCCATGCTCTTCCTTCAACCTTCTTCTCAAGTATTGGAACATTCAATGCATATTTGTCTTGGGAAAATCTGGCCAGGTCTGATGACTGGGTTATCACCCAGCTTCTGTCTGAGAGTTTGGCTTCTCTCAGCACAGAGATCATCTTAGCAGTCAGCTTTGAACCCAACAAGAGATAGGAATTTCCTGGGGCAGAGATCTCTGAGCTCCAGAGCATACTCAGGGCACTTTTAGGAAAGAATGGGAGCGTGAGGAGAAGAATGTTAACATCACCTGTAAGATCTGGCTCCTGTGAACTTATACTTGATGCATCATTTCCTATTTCCTCTCAGAGTCTCTGTCACCTTGCATGCTGACTTCAGTTCCTAAAATGTGCTGTAAAGACCGCACCATATCTCTGCACACACTCTAGAATAACTCCCCCCACCCAAATAATGCCACTTCACCTTCTAAATTTCAATGTGAAGGTCACACCTTAAGTGCCTTTCCTCTGTGCTTGCAAAGCTTTAGTTTAGCTAGAGTGCATATCACTCTATTGCAATTGCCTGTCTGTCTTCTTTGTGATTTTTGTCAGTTACTTTAAAATTGACAAAAATAGTCTTTAGTCTCCTAATTCTCAGTTGAACCGCATCTTTAGGCTCCATATTCCTGGGGCTTTATTTAGAGTCTGCTGCATAGAAGGGCTTTATTAACACAGCTTTGCTTTGTCCTCAGGGACCACTAGAATTTCTATTTATAAAGCAATTGCAGGTTTGTAAAACCTTATTTTAATTTCCTTATTTCTCTGTAGCAGAGGAGACTTGTCTCATTTTGGTTTGTAGTTGACTTGAGCAGATTTTAACTAATTTTCCTAAAAATCAACTGGCTCCTACTTAGAAATGCAAGAACTAAAATCTCCGTTTCTCCAGATTTTTCTTTTTAATGTCAGGTTAAAATGTTGTTTTAACTTTTGATTCCCTCACCTTATTCCAAAAAAGAAGTTATTTGGCAGATATTTAACTATCAACCATATGTCTGGTACTGTACTTCAAGCTAAGAATAGAATGATGTATGTAGCAGATCAAGTGGTAGTTAGACAATAGACAGCAATTATTTAACTTATTTATAATACTTAATATTAAATTTTAAATATTTAACATTTAGCATAAATATAAAATATTTATTTATAACAAAGGGGCTGCTTAGCATGTACTGTGTTCCAGGAACTATTTCATTTGTTTTTCTCATGTAGATGAAGAAACTGTTGAAGACAAGTGAAATAATTGGTCCACAGTCACACAACTGGTCAATGGTAGAGTTGAAATGTTATCATTAATCTCTCCCAAGCTTGTGCTCACCGCCATTCCCTCAGGTTGCCTGTTATAAAATATTCCATAATATTAGGTCTTGAGAAAAGTTTCAAAGAAGGTAAAACACTTAGGGGAAAGGGTGGTGAGTGGATGCAGAATTATTCTTTAAAAGTGGTAAGCAGAAGCAGCTTCTGTGTAGAGACCTGAATAAAGAGCAGGGATAAAATTTGAAGGGAAAGAGCATGAAAAGATGAGGGAATGGCAAGTGCCAAAGAACAGAGTTAGAAAGTAGCTCATGAGTACAAGGAGCAGTAAGGAGACCAGTGTAAATAATGCACTTAGAAGGGTGATCAGGGGTAAAATGAGAAAACAGTTGCTTTTTATGGCCCTACTATTTGGATTTTATATTAGTATAATTTGTGACAGCTTACATAATTATAAATGGCACAAAATCAAATTTAGGTGAGAAAAAAGAGAGGGAGTAGATGCTTGGAATAAAATTTAATAATTAAAAAAAGATTAAAGACTAAATATAACCCTTATATTCCCCCAACCCCCATACATTTTGTTACCAGCATCAGGCTGAAAATTTGAGCATGCACTTCCATGTGGCTACTGCAAAAAGGGAAAATAAAGAAGGCACCATAATTCACGGTATTAAAAGATTTATTTAGCAAAATGTATATTGATGAGAAGTATAACTATTCTCAGTATTGAGACCTAGTGAAATGCTCTCGCTGACTGAGAAGATGAGCAATTTGTAACTATTCTGAGATACCCAAAATTTGAATAGTGTGCCACAGTGAACATATGGAAACCGAATGTTAAAATCTTCTTGTGTTTCTTTGTATAATGACGTTTCAGTTTATACCATTTACCAAACTCAGATTTTGAGATTCAGATCATGCCAGAGTGGTTGATCCACTGGTTTAGGCCAGTGGGAGATGGGAGGCAACACAGTTGGTTTTCTCATATCATCATTATGATAGCCCAGAAAAAGAAATCACCCACATAATGACTCTGTAGTGGCAAAGGTTTTTGTCTTTTCTCGCATATGAGGAGAGAGCAACTACTCTTTATTGTATTATCTTAACAATCATTACGAGATAATTTTTTCCTGATGACTAGAAAATGAAGAAAATAGGTAGGTTGGGTAAGAAAGCTGTGAGAGGGAAATTTCTCCACTAACCTGAGTGCTCATTAATAATTAATTAATAACAAATTAATATACTTGTGTTTTAAGCACTTTATACAAATTAGCCTGAGTTTATCCCATGCGTTTCCTAAGCAAAGTCCTTTATTTTCAGCAGGCAGCCACTTGCTACAGTCAGTGCTAAGCAGCAGCAGGGAGGAATGGGACAAGGAACCTCACAGGCTTTGGGTAGTGTGCTTTAACTGAGTCTCGAAGTTTTGACAATAAAATGTTGATTACATCAGGAACTCAGGCACGTTGGTCAGGTTATTCAGAAATCAGTCATGAAAGGAATTTTGATGCATGATCCAAGAAAGAAAGAGAAAAGAGCGAGGACCATGGATGTGCCCATGCTCTTGATCCCACAATCTTTAGCCTGTTTCTGGTCCTTCACAATTCCTGAGTTCTCTCGTTCCTTCTTTACACAATCTTATGAAAGACCTTACAAAAGCCAGTGTGTTTGTTAATAGAGAGCCATGGAGTCTGGGGAATTATTGGAAAAAGAGATGAGGGAGACAGACTTAGAGGAGCAGGTGGTAAGGAGCAGAGGAGTGTGGAGGACTCATCAAAAATGTGAAAGATGGGGAGGCAAGAAATAGCATGGTGGCTTGAAGAGGAAGTGGTGTCAGAACTTGTTCTTTCACCAAGTGAGTAAATATCCTGTGCATGGACAAGCAGTGAACTTGAGAGGATAAATAAAAGATGAAGACTGACATCAAAAGGATTTACCTTGGAAGGCAACAAGACACTTCTAAGATAGATTCAACAGGAAAGGACATAGGAGTTGTGATTTTGAAGAGGCAGGGGTTCCTACAGTCATGTGGCCTCATTCATTTCAGGAAAGCCAGGGTACAGAAGGGAGGTCACCTGTCAAGAATGGGGAAGAGAGGTCAGACTAGAGCTGCAAAGAATAGGAAATGCATAGATAGTTTCTGTCATGTGGTACAGAGTTTTTAGGAACAGACTACACAAGCAGTCAGTTTTCAGTGCAAAGGTCCAGACATCCACTGCATGGTGTTGGGAAATTAAGGCTAAAACTCATCCCTGGCCAGATATAGAGGAAATCAGGTTTTCTCTGCTTAAGCCCTGAGTGTGAGGGAAGGGCACAGAGGAGGAAACATTCTTAACCGATTTGAGGAAAATCTCAAGAAATATTAACTCCAGTCAAAAAACAAAAAATACGAAAGTAAGTTTATAAGCCTTCTATCTACAAAGTATATATTTTCCTCCAAATAATTTATTTAATCTCTCATAAATGTATTACTTCTTACTTCATTCTTTCTTTCCATTCTCCTCCATATGTTAAGTAACATTGGGCCTTGGACATTGCTGAGATTTTTTTTCCACTAATATTTTGACATTTGTAACACACTTTTCCATATTTAACTTCTAATTTAATCTTCATGAAATGCCTTTAGGGACAATAGGAAGGATAGTTATGTCTACCGCCACTTTATGGATGAGAAAATAGACTAAAGACATTCTCAGAAAAGTGACTTGTGACCCTTCAGTTTCCTACATGCTCCCCTTATCCTGACCTCATCCAGAGCTCTGTCATACTTATCATTATTTATCTGTGTAATTATTTACCTGAAGTTTGTCTTCCCTGCTAGGTGAATGACTCCATGAGCACAGATTGGAGATCTTATTACTACCATCATCTTTCTAGTGGCTCCTGTTTGTCACTATGTGTTTTTGTCTAGAAAATCAGTAGATTTGCTGATGGGCATCCCCCACAGTTCTTGGACAAATTCATTTCTCTAACGAAATTTTGTAAAAAAAAAAAAAAAAAAGAAAGAAATTTATAACCTACAGACCATTGTCAAATTATATGTACTGAGATTCTTGAATTGTTCCCCCCCCCAATATTTTATAGCGATCGCACTCAAACTTAATCTGACATCATGTCTGACACATAGTAGATAATAATTTCTGTTGTGATTTCAGTTGTGATAGAAGAGTGAGTACCTGTGGTGTGACGGAGCCAGGATCAGAGCCTAGGAGTTCCGACTTGAAGCTTACATTCACTTTACCATTGTCTGCCTCTGCTGTGTAACTAGAATACTTAGACTGATACATGGCAGAAAATCAATAGCTATTGAATAAATCAGTGAACTAGTATCATTTGATACAGGATTAAAACTTTTATTATTATGTTTATTTTATTTATTTGTAATTGATTGCACATATATAAATGTCTATTTTTTACGTTGTTGTATACCCCAAAGTTTCTCCCACTATCTTGTCACCCTAACCGTAACCTTAACCCTAACCCTGATTTTATCCCCTACCCCTCCATTGCTTTTTTTTTTTTTTTTTTTTTGAGACTAGGTCTCGTTATTTTTGCCTGTGGAACCACAGGCTCTTGTTGCCTGGGATACCACAGACTCAAGCAATCCCCAATCTCAGCTTCCCAGGTAACTGGGATTACAGGCGCATGCCACCACACCCAGCTATTTTTTTGGAACTAGGTCTCCCTAACGGGTCCCAAGCAGGACTCGAACCGCATTCCCTAGGCCCGGCTGCTTCATAGGCTGAAGCTTACAAGCACGAGCCTCCCTCCATTGCTCTTTAATGCCCATGTAATTAATTGTTCGTTGAATGTCGTGTTTGAATATCTACCAGTGATACAGGAAGCTGTGACATTTAAATTCCACTGTTTGATGGACAAGGATGATTTTGTTTGCATAGAAAATTAGGGAATGAATGTAGTCAGTAATGAAATAGAATTAGGGAACTGCTAAAGTGATTCTGTTACCAGGGACATCATTAACTGAAAGAGATAATTTACTTATCTTGAGTTACCTTATTAACATTAGGATATAAGAAACCACTTTTTTTTTTAAATATTTACATGGTAGGCAGTGGATTATTATTTGATTAAAAAAAGTCTCTAGACAAATGTTTAGGGCTTGTCATAGTTTCCCTTGTGAGTCTAACTCTTCTTCTCACTACTTGAAGTTGAATTTTGAAAATATGGGATTTTTGTTTACACTGTTAAGAAATTCAAAGTTGTATTGAGCTTTGGGAATAGCTAGATCATCAGCTCAAATAATACTTCTAGGACACACTTTCTCCATTATTGTTTTTTGACATTGCTTTTATCTATGTTGGGGTCATACACAAGAAGAATCCTTTACAATGTGGCAACTAGAGACACACAGCCCTAGGTTTACATCCATATGGAGAATGTACACTGACTTTCCTGTAGTATTAAGGGAAGTCAGTCACTGGTCAGTACAGGAAACATACACGTTGCTTGTCATATTCTAGGAAATACGGTGTTCTTGACTTGCAATTCTGAGTCACATTTCCACTCTACCCCAGAGGAGGTTAGCTCCCTCAGGACTTTATGGGTAGAAGATAAGTCTGGGAGAGTTCCAGGGAGAAAAGGAAATGACCTGGTCTAGAAAAAGAGGAAATGCACAATAAGCAAAAACGCATAAGTATTTACTATAATTATGTGCGATTTGCATTAGCATTTCCTGGTTGAGGATATTGAGACTTTGCAAGATGAAATAGAAAGTCTAAGATGATGCAGTGATAGGTCTTAAATCCAGACTCAAGTGTGACTATAAATGGCATTTGACTTTTTTTCTGCACTTGGTTCATTGCTATGCATTCCTATTTTTAATCTAATAATCTGTTTATATGATAAAAATTCAGCATGAACTTTGGGATTTTTTAAATTAGATCTACAGCATTTTAAATATTGTAAGGAAATGTTGAGGAATAAGATCATTATGATATACTATACCCCAAAATATTTAAATTTTCCTAAAAATACAAATCAAGTGTGTTTTTAAGTTTATGATCTCCTTTAGAAAAATTAAATGATGGAAATAAGTTAATTGATAAATACAAATTCTTCTTTAGAAAAGACATCGATTTAGTGTAAAATAAGTGCCTCTTTATGACTGATTTATCTTAAGCTTGACTACATTTAAATTATATCTTGCCTTTATTCAGACCTTATCTAGAGAAATAAATGAACCTTTCATTCTGGAAGGAGATAGAATGGGGAATGCCACATGAGGAGACAAAAAGTAATAGTCTGAATTCTTAAAAGATGGATTGGGATTCTTTTCTCTCCTCCTGGTTGGTAAGGAAGACATCCATAGCCCGCTGCAATAAATCGTGAATCACTTACACAGCAGTCCCTTCTAATGTAGATCTATTAGGAAAGCCGCTCGCCACCCCCCAGAGCCACCACCGCTCTCTTGTCTATTCTGAGCCTCATCTGGGAGTCTGATGCACAGACACCTCCCCCAAGGCCCATGGAGAGACCATCTCTTGCTGCCTGTTAACACAGGGCATAATTTGCTCAGTACCTAAGACTCCATTCTCATGCTGAGCACTTTCCTTTGAAGTAAAGCATGTGAAGTCAAACATGTGACATGTGACCCGAGACCCTCCTCTCCAGGAAAAGGAAAAGAAAACACTGAGGCAGCCCCTCACTTACTTCAAGGCCAAATAACTCCAACTGAGGTAAAAATGGCAAGGAGGGGTGTGGGAGAAGAGCAGAACATCTCAATTATTGTACCTCTTCACCTATACCATCCAAAATCAATCACTGGTGCAACATTTTGTATGTGTAGTGCACCATTTTGTATGTGTAGACATAGAAAAGCTTATATTTGATTACATGGCCTCAGTTGTATCATAAGATTGTATTGTACAAAATAGGGGCTGGACATTCAGGGTTATTAAATTTGGGGAGCACTTGCATAAGTCTTTTTCCATTCTTCTTTTGAGTTTTTTACAAACATGCAGCCCTGAAATATTTCTCAGGGGCAACAGAAGATACAACTGAGGCTTGTCATGTAAGCAATACACTGTTCACAGGTGACCTTCATTAGCACCATTTCCAGAGGGATGGGAGTGAAATCCTGGGTGGACTGGATTAAAAAAGAGTGAATGGAGCTACATGGAACATGTGAGTAAAGACTCTTCTTTCAAGGAGTTTTGCTGTCATTAGAAGTGAAGTCTAACTATAGCTAAAAGATTCTGTGTAATCAAAGGAGTTTTCCTTGATTTTGTTTTATGATGGGAGAGAGCACAGTAGGTTTGTATGTACATGAGAACAATTCAGGCTAGAGACAAAAGTTGATGCTCCAGAAGAAATAAGAGATTGCTGGAACTTCTCTTCAGTAGGAGAAAAGGAATATGACATACAGCACAATAGAAGGATTTACCTTGATCAGTTTATTCATCCTAATCAGAGGGGATATGATACCTGTAGAATAGGGGCAAGAAGATGGAAGGATATGGTGATAGTAACTTGCGACATTTCCCTTCAAATTGCTTCAATTCATTAGTAGAATAGAGAATACTCAGCTGAGGTAAGGATGGAGGAGAAAGACATTGGAATTTGAAGAAGAAGGAAAGAGATGAAATAATCATATACTTGAATGACAGATGAATGCCCTAGATGAACTAGACCCAAAGAAGTCTATTTCTGGATTGGAAAGTGATAAACTTAAACATGACCCCACAAACTCTGCTGTCAGTGCAAGCTTTGAATTTTGATTGGAATTGTCATGTGGTGATGAAATAATGCCTGATGCACAGTCAGGGAAGGTCCACAGGTGGTGAATTTAACCTCACAGTCTTTCAAATATTAAATAGTCTGTAAAACAAAAATGCCCTGCATTAAATAAAGACAATCTTCCCTGAACAAATATATGCTTGAAACTGGAACATTTTTGCAAGATGCACTTTAAAAACATTTTAAGGACTTGAGGAAAAATCATTGCAAGTTGAGGAACTAAAAGATAATGCAACTTCTAAATGAAGAAGCATAATCTAAATCAGAACATCATTAAAACACCAAGGGAACAAAGCCATCAAAAATATTTTTGCAGTATAATTTTGGAAGTACAGAAGGCATCAATATTTAAAGGAATAATTATAAATAAGTATTTAAACAGGATTTTTTTTACCCAATCTATACACTCTTATAGGATGGCATTCAAGTGGTCAACACTTCCCAAATTTGAACACCAAATGTTGTGTCTATGTAATTAAATGCATATTTCTGCAACTAAGCACATGACTGTCATGCATTCTCAAAACAGACTCTGATTCCAAAAGAATTGATAATGACTTCCTAAAGAAAAGAAAATGGCATACATCAGAAACTTGTAATATAGTAGAATTTTTACATCAAATAATCTCTGAAAAGAAGATAGATTTAGAAACAGCTCACTATAGTAGAAAACACAAACTAGGAATCAAGAGCTTAGATTTCAGTTCTAGTCCTACTTCTAACAAGCTGTCTAATAACAATGATAACAGAAAAATTCCCTCATTTATTAGAGTATTAATTTCCCCTCTCCCATGCCATCGTGAAAGAATGGAGTTAAAATGTACCACCACTATTACTAAGATCTCTTCCAGTTCTAAGATGGTAAGTTTCCATGGTTGTGTACCATACTACATGATTTTTGTTAATATAAATTTAAAGAACTGTCTTTATCTAAAATAGAAACTCCGATAAGATCTCGTGGTTCTTTTTAGATTCTCCTTTCCTTCTCCCAGTAAGTCACAATGATAAACCATCTACTAAAAAAAGATAATTAATAAGCTGATGTTTAAAGGGCACCCTAAGCTGGTAGTACTAAGTGACTATTAAGACACATCACCCCTTCAGTTGTTATGAAAGCCAGCTTCCAAGATGGCACCTAATACTGAAGTCCTCACATAATGCATCAGGGTGTTTGTGTGACTAATACATTAGAACAAAAGTGAGGTAATATGACTTCCAAGGCTGGTAATAAATGCATTGCAGTTTTTGTCTTGGTCTTCTGGATCAGATCTCTGTCTTCTTGATTCTCACCAAACTCACAACATGGCCCACCATATGCCTGGCCCCACACAGCGCCCAGTCAGAGGAAACTCTAGTATTGAGCAGCAAGACAAAAATAAAGTCACTAAATACTCTTTTGTTTTTACAGAAGTCAGACTTTGTTGTGAGAAAGAGCAAAGAATTTTCTCCTACCTCCCAAAGCTGTTCTTTTACATTTTAGGCCCAAACCTGCTGGCATCACATCAAGTTTCTTTAAGTCATGGATATTGGAGGGTTATCTCTGTAAGAAAAGAAGCAAGAAAAAGGGTTATATTGGTGAGTGAATGAGGAAGGGGCTCATATTGGTGGGTGAATGAGGAACGTCCCTTTTGACGTTGCTGGAGTACCAGGCTGAACTTCAAAGAATAACCAAAGAACAAAAATGTTGGAAACTTCCCACCAGCTCCTTTGCTCCAATCCTGTAAACCAAGTTTCAGGTCCTGCTAGTTGGGCACTGGGGGACTCTGGACAAGCCTTCTCAAGTGCTTGGCACCAACTTCCTCATTTTAAAAATAAGATGGAGGTGACAGTGGTAGGGGATGGGTGCAAGATTTTGTTTCTTTTTGTTCATTTTATTTGCTTTTCTTTTTGATATGGAGCTGTAGTGGAGGAAAGGATGGAACAAAGTGAGATTCTATGAAACTATTGTTCAACCATGAGACTGTCAAGCCTCACATCACAGGACCTGAGTGTGAGAATGCCGTGGAACTGGATACTTCTGCATAATTCTTCACTTCAGCTAACTTATAATCATAAGCTCAGCAAGTAAATGTGCTCAGCAAGTAGACTAATGGCAAGAAAGCAGCCCTCTAATGTCTAGTAGCTTATGAATGCCACCCCTAGACAAATGGGGACAGGCCTTGGTTGGAAGCTTAACAAAAAGTTTCCAGTAGATTCTTCCCAATAGCTGTTCTCCACATAACTGGGGTGATATAATCTTACAAGCTAGAAAAGCGAATAAACTGAAGCTCGACTGAGTACCTGGCAGGTGGCCTGTGCACCCTGCAATTTAACTGCTGCAACAGCCCACCAAGCCCAGGACTCAGGTCACAGTCCAGTGCAAACAAACTCATGGATGGTCTAAATCTTCTTAAGAAATAAAGAAAAGTGAAAGTAAGCTGGCTTGTTCAAACTTAAAAAAACAATAGATGTAGGTAGAGGAAGGAGCAAAATAAAATATTTTGTCATTTGTTAACAAATGCAACCATGTGGGAAAATATTTTTGCTCTCTCAATGGCTAGATTTAGTAGTGTGGTATCTGTTTTAATTTTTTTGCCAGTTCTCCCAAAGGTAGTTTTATTTTGCTGAAGAGGCAAAGAAAGGGGTTAGAAAAATTAGCATTAATTAAACTTTATTTCCCTTGGCCACGGGCCACACAGTTCAAATAAAGTGCAGATTCTAGCCAAGTCCCCTCACAAGCAAAATTCAGAAGGCATGGCTTAATTCATGTATATTTTGTTTTCTGGTCAGAAAAAAAAAAGAGAGAAAGGTGAATAAGCATGCATTAAAAAGTAAGAAGGCGAACAGGAAATATGTCTCCTATTTTAGTCCCTTAAAATTTCTGCTTTTAAATGAATTAAGTGGGAGACGTGTAGAAGTAGGATTCAAAATTATGTCTAAACTATGAATACATATACAGGTATAGAAATAAACAAAAATAGTACAATTCAAGGACCAAAAGCTCCATTTTTCTAGTGTAGGTCAAAACTCTTGATGTTCTCTTTGACTTCAGCCTCACACATGCCTCCAATCCACTTTCAAAATGGATTCAGTTCCAGCTGCTTCTCACCACCTCACCTACTAGCTTAGAAGTTATCATCTCTTCTGAGGAATATTTAAATACTCTCCTTAACTGGACTGTATGTATCTTTCCAAAACTGTGTTCTTTGTTACATCTGCTCTGGGTTTCTACTGTCTCTAGGAATTCATCTACTTTCACTCATTCTGTCCCAACCATGCGCTAATCCTCAAACATAGTAGGCATTCTCTTGCCTCAGGGACTTGGCCCTTGATATCCCCTCTACTCAGAACAGTCATTCCCAAGGTCTACTTCTTTGCTCCTCCATACTTTTGTGACTCTCTTGAATACTGAAACTATCCAAGATAGCTTTCCAGGCTATTCCAGAAGATTGGTGAAAGGAAAGGGGGAAGTCACCTAGGTAAGTAGATTAATGCTATAAATTTGTTGAGGGAAAAGTACATCGAATCTTAAAATGTGCATCCTAACCCTGTAGATATTTGTAGACCTTGGTGCTGAGATATTTCAAGCAAATAACATATGACAACTAAGAACAGATAGGTCATGTGAATCTGATTCTTATTTGAGTTCAATCTAAATTGAACCTCTTAGAAGTTGACTGACCACAAGCCCAGCACTTACCTGATCTTTAGAGTCCTCATCTAGTGAATAAGAAAAAAAATTGTCTCTCCGATAAAGCTGGTGTGAAGTTAAATAGGGTAATTCATGTAATGGGCTCAGCACAGTGCCTGGAAACAATAAGTGTTCAATGAAAGTCATTAATGAGAAAGATAATGATATTAGGAAACAAGGCATCAACACATTTTTAACAAACAATAATGAGAGACTCAATAATACCAGGATTACAATCAGTAATTACCAGGATTACAATCAGTGGTATTTCAAAAGCTAACCCCAAATCAACATCATCATTAAAACTGAGGGTGCCAACCAACTGCATTTTATATCATACATGCCAGCATTGCAGGAAAAGGTAAAGGCTATTCAAATGTCTCATGATTTAACCACAGTTTCAAAACAGCATATTCATAGCAACTTCATAGGATGGTATAATAGATGAGAGATGTTATGTGATAGTAAGTATTCTAGGATCAAATGAGATCATGAGACTCTATAAACCAAGTTTAAATCAACACTGCCTGCAGGACTTCAATGAGAGTCTCTGAGAAGTGGACAGTAGGATGCTTTTAACCATAGAGTCCTGTGTTTTGCGCGTCACCTCTTGAGACTTTTCAAAAATGCCACCATTCAAGAAGAGTTCCAGTGGTCTAGCACCAAACAGCCTATGTCAATTGGGATAAAGAGGATAGGAGAGGACCAACTCTCCAAATAAATCCTCTTGTGGTCTGTTCAGTTTTCTTCAATGTATGCATAAAAATGGTACTACTACTTGCAATAAAAAAAAAACATGTAATATTTAAATTAATTCTGTCCCCAAAATTTTAAGTGTTCCACTAGACATTTATTTATTAATAAAAGTATATTGGGATAACACTGGTGAATAACAGTAGGTAAGTTCCAGTAGGTAAGTTCTAGGTGCACAGGCTTAAAAGTTGACGTGGCAAGTAAATCATCATCATTACCAAAGATCTAGTTTTCATCCTTGAATTTTACCTTGTATTTTTTTTTCCTTTTCTGAATCCAGTGCTTTGGGCCCAACTAAATGGAAGCAGATCTAGTAAAGGCTGGAATGTGAATGAGGTAGGGGCAGCTAGGCCAGAGCATCTGGCATCTGAGCCAGAGCTACTCATGTCCTTGCTGAAGTCTACTACTCTCAAGCACTCAGATTTTCCCCAGCCAGCTCATCCTCTCTGAATTAATGCATACACCTTGCTTGAGCCATCACCAACACAAATAGCCACAAGCACCTTCAGATGATTGGCCTGGTGCCTACCATGCAAGCAGGTGCCTTGGAGAGGAGGAAGGGACATGCATGCTCCCGGTCTGAGCCTAAAGCCACAGGAACCTCTCTAACTGACCTCTGCTTTTTCTTCTGGGAAGAAGAAAAAGAATATGGAAAGCGAGGGGTCTGATACTGGTGCTGGGGGAAGGGGCATGTTATGGATGCTTGGGTGTTATGGGTGCTTGCATATCAGGAAACTGTCCTATCCATCCCTTACCCCCACCTGTTCTCTGCAGACCCTGAGGAGACTGTCTTGGGAAAGGAAGTGCCTTTTGTATGCTTTGGCCTGCAGCCTCCAGAATTTATTCAGGCTTGCCTAGAAGAAAGTTGTAGGTCAGTCCAACAACTCACTGACAGAAAGAAAGCTTCTACTAGGTGCTGGGTAAAATTTGGAAGACATCTAGCACACCCACCTGTTTGTTCAACCACTCAGGCACTCATTCAGACATACATTTCAAAGACTGGATGCAACCAGATGTATAATGAACTTGGAACTCCAAGTAATAGTCAAATACTCTTTTTTTCTATATGAATTATACCATAACCCTTTGCTATAGTATGATCATTCATTATAAATACTTCATTTGACTCTCTGGTTCACATCTCAGTCATATCGGCTCAATTGAAAGTCTTTGTTTTAGGACTATAAGTGAGAGTGACCCATTTCCATCTAACTTGTAACAAAGGAAGAAGTCCATGGCATGTGAATGTGTGCTCTCTCCATACCTCCATGGAGAAAAATATAACTGGAAAGGTAATACAGGCAACTCAGAAAAAATATTCTTATGGTTATTCATTCAAATTGACAAGGTAATACTCATTAGGCATATATCATGGCCATTTCAACACTATCACACTGCCTTGGGAATAGAGAACTAGGATGCCCACCAGCACGGTGTGCCCTTTGGCATTTGGTGTCACATGGTATGCTGAGTGCTGAGAGCTGGAGTGCTGGGGGGTACTGTTCTGAAATTCGTAGATACATCAGGATCCCATGGAATGGGGGAAGCAAGGTTCCCCAAAGGAAAAGGAAGGTGTGTTTACCAGATGGTCATACCAGATGGACAATGCCATATGAATAAATAATTTCTCATAAAATGTACCTAAAAAGAAACTGATACTGTTGAAAATAATTTCAGGAAACTAAAATGAGAACAGAGGAAAGACTGCGATGATTTAATCTTGTTGAAGAGAATATTATCAAAGACATACATTGACTCAAGAAAGTTTTTCCCAGAAAATACTTTCACAGAGAAAACCCAGGAAAAGATGGTAACTTGATTAAAATATTTGTTTCCATAAAGCAGAATTCCAAACATCCTCATTGTCAAAACAACTTTTCCTGGAACTGAGGTATTTCCCCCCCCCCCTCCCCAAATTTAATTAAGATGGGATAATCTTAATATAATTTAGCCTCAAAGGCGGTCATATTTTCTTGGAAGATGATCCTTCCTTTCCTTTTGATGGGCTATAACTTTGAGAGAGGATGGGAAGAGGCTGCTGGAATTTGCCAAATACCCCCACACCATTTCTGCTGTGGGGGACTCTACCCAGGAGACCAAAGAGACCCCACTACTTTACAAAAGTTTTCAAGACTCTTCAGAGGTAAAGGGCTCTGAGGGAGGTGTCTGTCACCAACTGATTTTTGGCTGTCCTGTTAGGCATTTTATCACTTCTATTTCTATCAGTTATCCTGTTTTATGGCTGCAAATGATAAGACAAATCCAGTTCTCTCCCCTCCCCCTTCAGTGTCACAGGTTTGAAGACTCATGGCCGGTCAGATCACCTCACACACCATGTGCCTTCTTGGGCTTTGTGTAACCTCACCCACTAACTGATGAAGGCAGAACATTGACACAAAGCCCATGTTAGAGGGATCAGAGGCTAAGCTAGTGTCAAGTCCAAAATAGATTTAGGAAAATACCTGTTTAGCCTCCTTGACAATACCAGGCTCCCACTGGTCCTGTGTGGACAATGTTTCCTACAGCCTCAAATCCACAGCTGTATGACTTGGAAAATATACTTCACTTCTTTGGGCAGTTTTAGGGTGAGTTTTAGGGTGAGCAGATTGCAGTAGATGATATCTGTGGCCCTTCCATTTCTAAGAGTCCTGGATGTTATGATGCCCTGGGGTGTTGTCTCCTGCCACCAGAGCACAGGGAAACTCTCTACAACCTTAACTCTTTCTAGAGGCTCTGGAATAGCAACAGCCCTAACCTCACCCCAAGGGTCTGTCTGCACAAGCAGTAAGAAAAGCAAGGACAGTCTAGGAGGTGGGGGTTGGGAGGATAGCTACAGCCATATTCAGATTAAAATTGTAAGGTTAAGTCAGTAGCATCCTTAATAATATGGCCATTTCTTCTTCCTTCTTCCCACTGGGATTAAAGCTTGCGTGCTGACTGTTAAAAAATCAGTCATTAATGGCCAGGAAATGACTTCCCCATCCATCAGAACACTGCTCAGCCATGTTTCAGCTTTTTTCTCCTTTCTCTGTGTAATTATTCTCATCCACCACTGATTACAGTTTATAATAGCCATAATTCTCTCTGAATCAATCATTACTTTACTTTACCATGGGGTTACCAGTAGAAACATGAGGGAATGCAGATTACCCCCGGCTGGGTTTTATTTTTTGGAAATTGCCCGTTTTCGTCTGGATCTCATTTAATCATCTGGATGTTCAAAGAAAAGCTTAGATTTTAATTCAAAGGCATTTTTTTCTACTTGCCCTTAACTCTTATTTTTCCTTTTTTTTTTTATGAAAAGGAAATGATAGCTGGTTAAATGAGGCTAATATTGTGCAAAATCTGTCAGTGATGTTGTTTGGAGTGATTGGTAGGATTCTGTCATAAATCCATATGTTTCTTGGATCCTTTACCTACCTGAATACTGTTCAGCTTGCCCATCCTGAGTGAATTTTGAGAGGCTGGAGAATTGTCTTTTCCCGCCATGGACCCTTTTTCTTCCAGAGCAAAAATTCCCACCTGGGAAAAGTGAAAGTTTTTTCATACATTCTAAAGACATATGACAATCAATTTCATGTACACTAATCATTCACATCTTAGTGTGAATTCATTTTTATTCAAAATTTACCAGATTTTTTTTTTACTATATTCAATATATGGTGGCAGTGTGTTGGTAAAATATATATAGTAAGTACATATATATAATATATTTATTATATATGAAATTTATATTCCATATATATGAGATATATATTCCATATATATATGAAATAATAAATATAATATATATTTATTATAATATTTATAATATATATTATAAAAATATAATATATATTTTTATATATAAAAATATATATCTCATATATATGAGATATATATTTTTATATAATAAAATATATATCTCATATATATGAGATATAAAATATATATATAAAAAATATATATCTCATATATCTTTTATGAGATATAAAAAATATATATCTCATATATATGAAATATATACATATATATTATATATAATATACATGATATAATTATAATCAGTCATAACATATATGATATAATATATAATATATAATACATAAATATATATTCCATACATATAATGTATATACATAATTTATTATATATATATATATGGAAGTTGGAGCTTTACATGGGAGCTAGAAGTTGTATGAATCTAGACTTACAAATAGCCATTTCAACATTCATCACTTGTAGCTTGGGTTGTAGAGGTATAAAATGCAGCAGAAGAATAAGGAAAGATTATTTAAATAGTAAGAATATTAGGCTTCTTAGAGATAATGTGATCTGAAATGAGCCTTGGACGAGAAGGACTTGAATTAGTCATTCCAGCAGAAATTAATAACAAAGAGTCAGAAGAGGAAAAGTGGATGAGGGAGACCAATGTCTGACAGGAAGGACCTGGAGGAGTGGGCAACCTGGGTGGGGCCTTGGGAAGGATGAAAGTCAATGGCAATCTGTAGTGTCAGGTAACCCCCAGGAAAGCTTTGGAGAACTGCCAAGCATTCCTTGGGGTATCCTAGAAATACTTGCTGAGGCAAAATTGGCAAACACAAGAGGAAAGGGTGAAATACCTTATAATCTGGGATATATTATAGGAAATGTGACCTCTTGAATAGTGAAGTTGGGGGCACTGCTTATAATAACAAAAGGTGTATTTCTATAATTTTAGATCCTAACCAGAAAGAGCAATCTTTTCAAATCCAAACAAAACCATGTTAAAGGTGAAGCTCTAACAGAAGAATTATTATTTTAAAAATTCTAAATATTACCCATAAAATTTTAAAAGCACTGGATCAGCATCAACAGCAAACACTTTCAGAACTGTTTACACAAAGAAAATGTTTGTATTCATGGTGGGAGTGAGGGCAGCACACTAGAACTCGCACCCCCCTTCCTCTATGTGGTTGGTACACTAGGGAACCTATGAACTCTCATAAAGCTTCTTTCTCCCTCATTTGCCATGTTTGCCATATATAACATACATGAAATAATTTATGCTCAAAAGCCCAGGGACTTATAGTCTGGAGGAAAATGTTCCAGGTAGCTGCTAATCTGGAAGTTATTTTCTTTCCCCCAACAGCCAGGGTGGTCCATATCAGTGGTTTCCAGATTTTTTATTTCATGAGTCAGTGAAATTAAAATTTAAAAAAATTGGTTGGTAATGGGGGAAATAACATGGGTTTGCCTACTTTTTAATTGTACCGAGTCAATCATAAAAACTACTCCTATCCACACTGCATTGTTTTACACACACACACACACACACACACACACACACTGATACCAGGATGCCAGAAACTGTGTTTTTTTAAGTGTACGGCCTCCCTGAATTCTGGTCTGTGTGAACCTCAGATGTTCTGATTACTGACTATTACTAGAAGTTAGTTCAGTGAGACACAATTTGGAGGTCATGTTTCAGAACAAACACTGGAAGTTGTGAAAGGAACCATCTTTTTTTCCAAATTAGTCAGGAAGCAGTTGAGACAGCAGTCTCAGCTCAAGCTCACAGTGTGACCTCTGAGCACAGAGGGAGACGGAGATGAGCAGTCCATCTTTGCAGTCCGGATACTAGCCCTATAATGTGGAGATGCCCAGCTCATTAGGCTTTGTGTGAACAAGGGCCCAGGAGGCAGAGAAGAAATATTTGATTCCAAATACTTCATAGCAGAATTAGGACAAGAAGATGTTAAAAAGGTTGGGTTAGAAGCTATTACAGAGCATCTCCTTTTTAAACCACTCTTGGTGAAGGTTTTCATTAACCCTCAGAGTGGGAATAGGAAAAAAAAAAAAAAGAACTGATGACTAATAACAATTCCTGAATCCTAGCCATGTGCCTGCTACATGCTATGAATACTGGATCCTGCTTATTCTAAGACCTTTACCTACACCATCTCATGTAATCCTCAAGACAGTTTTCAAAGGGATAGTAGATATAACTTCTCTTTAGCTGGAAAAACAAGTGTAAGAGAGGTTAAGTTCTTTGCATGATTCCACAGAGGTGGGAGCAGAATCAACATCTGCCTGACCTGAAAGTTTGTTCTGACTGTGCATCATAAACCTCCCTGCAGGACTGGCTATCTGTCTTGTGTGATCACCTACCTCACATGTGCATGCCCTGCAGGTATATATTTAGCAAACTGTTTATAGTGCATTCCATCATAGAGCTTTTCTAAACTCACAGTGGATCCTTTGTTATTTGTATAAAGCTCTGGGTTGAAAAATTGCCTTCAGACACTGTTAGGAGATGATGCCCTCCACATCAGGTGGTCCCAAAAGAACAGTTCACACTGGATCTCTCTCCAAACCCCTCTGAATAGACCATCCTGACTGTCAGGACTGGCTAGTGATTCCCAGGGTACTGAGAGGCTGTCCCAGTTCTGCAGGCTCTGGCCACCAGCTGCTGTGTCTACCAGGTTCAATGCAAATTCCCAAGAACATGAATCACCTTTTTTCCTTAAGGGCTTTGCTCCATCTTTGGCCCCAGATATTTCATAGCAACCAGAGCCAGAAAAAAAAAAAAAGCCCTGGGAGAGAGGAAAGCTTGCATATTAATTCCAGTGGCAAAGTAATGAGAAATTCATTCACTTACTCTGAATTCCCTGGTGTCCCCCTTCCTCCCCTTGGTTCATTAGCTCTGGTACCTCGCTCGTGTGCTGAATCTCAAGAGCGTGGATGCACTCTCTGTTCCTCCACAGATCACCCTGAGCCTCCTCTCCTCTCATTTCCCCCAGGACCACATATATGCATCTGCTTCTGCTCCCGCACTCTGTCCATCCATCACCTCCATGCACAGAGGTCTGTATCTAAGCAAGAGAATGTGCATGCTCTCTGGTTCTGGGGTCCTTACAGGCTCGGCCAGGTTTCCCTTCTCTGTTATGTGCACACACACACACTTGAGTGCGTGCAAGTTCTGGTTATTGTATACTTGACTCTCCAGACTTTCTAAGGGCAGGGACAACTTTATGAATTGTGCACCATGCTTAGAAAGACTTTGAGCTTGGTTTCAAGCTCTGCTGTTACCATCTTAAAATTCTTAATTGTCTGTGGACAAGGACTGCCCTTTCATTTTGCACTAAGTCCTGCAAATTAAATAGCCAGTCCTGTTGAGAAGCATATCATAGAGCAGTGGCTAAAAATAGCTAATATAAATTAGCTGTGTGATCTCAAGTCAGTCATTTTAGTTTCCTGACTGGGCCTCCAGTTTGGTCATTCTCATCCCCCATGGTTTCTTTCAGTCATCGCAGCACTTTGGACACACCTTGATGTGCTTGAAGCCCCCTGAAAGAGGCCCAGGCATCAATATTGTTTGGATGTTTTGTTTGAAGATCTACAGGTCATGCTGAGGCACAATTTTTTCCTGAAAATATAGGCCAAAATGACCGCTAAGATCTATTTTCTGTGATCACTATATTATTTTCTTCAATGCTTAAAAATTCCTGGGATAGTTATATTCTATTGTATAACATAACCATGATGGCTTTAATTTAAAATGAACCGGACCAGACCTGGGTGTGGGACAACAGGCCCTGGGAGGCTCACGTGCTAGCCACCATTGCCTCAGTAAGCAACTGCACCACTCCACGGGCACTGGGCCCCTTCTGCTTGCATCTCCACAGTGGGAGGGGCCTAGGTGCTGGCTTGGGAAGCTCCAGGCCGCTTGGCCTGTGGGAGCCGCACACGTGCCCTGATCGGCACATGCCTGCAGCTGCCGACCGGCCTTTGGTTGGAAGCTGCACCCATTCCGCACCCACCGAGCACCCGCTGCCATCAAGCTCGCTGGTAAGAGGGCTTTGGGGGTTGGCCCGGGAGACCGAACCCACTCAGGGCCTGGGAATATGGGGGCGGGGAGGGGGGAACCAATGGTCTTTCCATTTCACTGTCACTCCACGTAGTTCTCAGGAGGAATAAGAAAAACACAAACATTGCAAGCAGTGACATAGAACGCGTAAGGGACCAGATTAGGATCCTGCCAATACAACTGCGCAAGCAGGATGCAGGAGAAGGATCATCAAGAAACATCAAACATAATGGACTGGAGAAACAACCACGATGAAGACCTATCACAGAAATGCACCTACAACCTCATCAGGAATGGATGAACCAAACCCCATTTCGGGATATGCCACTCAAGAAAACAAGTAGCCCCTCCCCATACCATCGGAGAGGAAGTCCACAGAGTTGGGGAATTGGCTCCACAATAAATCTGCAAATGGAGAGAGTGAAGATGATCCACAAAGGCCTTCGATGGATGCCTACCCTCAGCAAGAAACCTCATTACAGAAAACGACTGGGAACAAGACCCCCACCCCCCGCCCCGCCCCGAGCCAGAAGGCGGAGCTACGGTGTGAAGAGTCAGTGGATATGCAGGAAGAATGGACTGAAACGGGCAGCCAGCAATGAGAAGACATTAAACCTCAACGCAAAGCTAACACTACAATCCTTCACGCACAGAAGGCCGGGTACCAGGAACACAGGCCCTCACCCGTCAAATCGACACAGCCTCAGAAAAGGAAGAGAGACCTATGGACTGAACATAAATCATCAAACAATAAGAGAGGAGTCTGAGTGAATGGACTTTGGGTGGGCCATCAGGGGTTGAGAGGGGGGGAGGGAAGACATCCCAGCAACCATTTATCTATGTAAAAAAAATTTTTTTTAAATGAATAAAACATAAAAAATAATAAAATAAACATCTTAAGTATGCTATTAGCTAGTAAAATTGACACTCCAGGAAGATATTCTGGTCCTAATTTGCACATACTTCATATTTTGTGTTTTTTAGCCTCAGATGTATGTGCAGTTCACTGTGAGAAACTCCGGACTAGTCTGATAATGATCTTTATTAAAGACTCCAACATTCTTGTATTTGTGATTTGTCCTCCATAGGTCCTTCTAGATAGCCATATTCCTATGAGAAATGAATTCCTCAAATCAGTGTCTTACCCTCCATCACCAACTGAGGACTTTTGAGAAAGTTCAATGTCTATGCCAGATTGTGTCTATACTAGGTGAGCAAAGGAGTGATTGGTCTAACCCAAAACTAGAAACCTGAATTCTCAACTGCTCCAACAAGTTAATTAAGGACCTCCATAATAGACACCTTGATTTCTTAACTACTAGCCTAGGATTTTTTTAGATAAAATGTGGCAAAGTGACCATAGCATATGATTTTATCATAGTACGTATGTACACAAATAAAACAATATATATAAGATTTAGTCCCATTTGTAGTTTCAGGCATCCCTGGTGGCAGTGAGGGTGTCTTGGGATATAGCATGGGAAAGGAGAACTACATTTAGGATTAGAATAGGCTTCTGGGCTCCCTAAAATAACATGGCCTCCTCCTGCAGCTGGTCATGTCTTTGTCATTTAAGCAACAAATAATGCTATAGGCACACATGTCTTTTAACATGTGAGAGCACGTATTAAAAAATCAACCAACCAAATAAATGAAAAATCCAAGGATATCGTTTGAATTCTTATTCAAGTTGCTCAAAGATGGAAAGACAAATTAAGGGTACTGCAGTAGATCCTGGCAGATAAACAAGGAGCTTAACATTAATGCTTATAGGAAAAGGGCAATTGGGAAGAATCCAAGCACAAAAAGACATCTCTGGTGTCCCTAAAATCACTCCGGGTCTAGGAAGTCAGCTTAGGGACACATGTGAAAGATTTCATAGAAGGCACGAAACAAGGTGCCCTCACAGAGAGGGACTGGATGCTGAATCGCAGCCCACAATCCCCTCCCCAGTTCCGGTGCAGGTATGTCCTCCCAGAGTGGGCCTTCTTTCTCTGATGTATCCATCTGGAGGCAATACTGCTTCCCAATTAGTCTGTCAGAAGAACATTCTCCTAATTTTAATTAAAACTTCTTATAGTCAGCCCTGGAACCAATCCCACTTAATTTGTGGTCTGTATGCCTAAAGTCTAAAAGCAAGGAAAGCAAGGAAGCAGAATCTCATAGGAATTCAGACCTAGATCCAATGAAGAAGGCAACCCCCAAGAAGTCTGCAGAGGAATTGCAATGAGCACAAGGAACACATTCAATGGGCCTCCGGAATTTTCCATGGTACCAAGTCACCAATTACCCATCCGCTCTTCCTTAGAACGGACAAAAGAAGCGTGACCCGACTCTCTTCCTGCAATTTAAATGAAGCTGCAATTTGGGAAAAAATGTAAAAGAAAGCAGAGTGTGAGGCTAAAGAGGTATCTCTTGAATTCTACAAGCCAAAGAAGTTGCCCTTTTTAATTTTGCTAATTTAATGTGAAAGTGAAATAAGTTCTTTTGCTACCTTGACAGCTAGCTTTCTGGGAAGGTGTCTAATATTGGACATAAAATGGAGACATGAATCGATGAGACTCATTAATATTCATAGGCAGATTAAGGTTGGTGGAAAAATTATTTATGAAACAGGGGTATTGTCTTCCTCTCACCAAAAGGATTTTGTTTGCAGAGGATTGAACTGGGTGACAGGGCTATGACAGATTAGGTATGAATTTGCAGATTCTTCAGTTTATCTCCCAAGGAAAAGAATCTAAAGCGTTTACAAAGCAGAGAATGTCCTGAACTGAGAGCAGTAAATGCTTCAGTACCACATGCCAGTAGGTGTAATGCAGTTCAGACACCACAGTGGTGATGTGTAGTACATGGAAGGATATGAGAGAATGGATTGAGAGTGTGGTTATGTAACAAAGGAGCAATTTGAAAGCAACACCAGGCTTAGCTGAGAAAGATAGGGGTGATGCATGGACAATTCCCTTGTTATTTATGTAGGTGGGGGATGGGAGGTAGCCGACAATTGAATAACATAATGTGTAATTTACAATTCCTTTTCTTACATTAAATATGTATTTGTTGTGCTGGCTGTAGTTAGTGTGTGCTATTTTATAATCTAATAAAGACAAGAGTCAAGTCAGTGAGTTAAGAAGCTGTCTCAGATTCTCCCAATGAACTCTGTTAACAGTTCTCTATACTTACACAATTTGAGGATTTATTGCTGGTCCCTTATCTCCATCCACTCTTTCCTCCTTTATCTTCCTGATCCTTTACAGGCTTGTGGAACTAAGCTGTTGTGATCTCCTAAAATTTTAAAGAGACAGATGGAAAAAAAAGGTGTTTTTTTTTTTTTTTTTCAGAATTAAACATTGAGAATGGCAGTATTTTAAATAGTAGAGAAAGTAATATATATGTAAAATAAATAAGTAAACACTGAGAATGGCAGAGTATGAGTTGCTTACAAAGCAACACAGATTTTTCAAAAGTGGATTTTTGTAGATTGTACTTGAAAAGTTTCTTTCTGTCATGTGTAGGCCCAGCTCCTCCTAGGTTGGCTGGTTATCATAAGATTGTAAACATAATTGGAACAGAGAGCTTAACATCCATTTTACATGATCTAGCCTCAAGACTTAAATTAAGTAAGTTCTCCAAATCAAATATTTTGCTTAATGTTGGTAGATAGAAACACATGGAATTGAAAAAACCTGTGCTCAGGAATTTGCTAGGTCAATTTTGGGGGACAGAAGACCCGAAAGTGAGTTTAAGTAGAGCATTAGAAATCAGCAAAGTAGCATAGTGGGAACTAAAAAGAGATGCCAGTTTGAAAAATGAAACAATGCCATAGCAGGCCCTCATCTTCTCATTCAGAAACTTTGGAGTTGGCCAGATGGATAAACAATATGTGAAACATTCATATAATGGAATATTACTCAGAGATTAAAAAAAGGGGGGCAAAATACCTACACATCAGTGGGTGAACCCTGAAAATATTGTGCTAAGTGAAAGCAACCAGACACAAAAGGCCACATATATTATGGCTTTATTAATAAGAAATTCCAGAATCAGCCATAAAGATAAAACATGATTAGTGGTTGCCAGGAACCGAGGGGGGGTGGTTAGAGAGTGACTGCTAACAGGTATGAGCTTTTTTAGTGGTAATGGCTGCACAACCTTGCTACTATACTAAAAAGTCATTGAACTATATATTTTAATAGAGAGGATTTTATGTTATATCAATTTTATCTCAATTTTTTTAATTGCCAAAAAAAGCAAAAATGAAAAAGGAGATGGGGAGATGTGACCTAAGTTGCTTAGCAAGGGCTGTAAGGCCCGCACCAGGATCTAATCATATGTGTTAATCTATAATAACAACAAACGATACTGACCTGAGAACAGCTGTAAGTTCAGAGTCTTGATGAGTGTGTGATTTTACAAGACACCTGCTACAACTGTGTGTGATAGAAAATCTGAGAGCTGTTGATGACAAAAGCGTACATACTGCTCATACTCGCTTGTTGCTGGTACTCATCATTGAAGGAATTGCTCAATTTTCACTAGAACATAGGTGCTATATGTGATTTTGTTTCCCATCCAAGATCACAGAACAAGATGCAGAAGATTACATTCTCTGTACAGGCTACATGGGGGTTCTTGGGCTCTCAGTTAAGAATTTCTGCACGTTTTTGGAGGGCATCCAGGGAAATGTGCAAAGGACACAAAATGTTTAATAAGCTATTATCACTTAAATACGCAGGAAAGAAGTTTTCCAATCTAAACAGCTAGGGAATAGAATAGCAAAAGTAAATCTAAGTAGACCTGTCATTCTTGACACTTGCACAATAAACTACCCGATTTGGTAGGCAGATAAGTTTCCTAAATGCAAATAGGTTTCTTTGTGTTTGTGTCAACTACAATCAGGTTGTGGCAAGTGCTAGGTACTGTTTTGGGAACAATTTTGAGGTTCTCTTTCTTGTTGGCAGGGGGGGACTTCTGGGCAGATTGTGGGAAGTATGTAATTGTTGGTGTCTGTTTTTGAGCCTGCAAGGGGAGGGAGGTGACCCCTGATGCTATCTGCCCCCAGCCCTTCAATACTGAGCTATTCTTCCTAGACTTGCAATGCAGCCTCTCTCCTTAATTCCGTCTGTGGTCACCAGCTGCCTTGGCGTAGCAAGTCAGTTCAGGTGAGCAAATTCTACATCAATTGTGTGAAGTTACCACATAAGCTAAGTCGGCCAGTGCAGACATTCAGGGTGACTTTCTCTTCCAAAAACAAATCCCACTGTCTAATAGCACCACTGTGATGTCCATAGAATAGTTGAAACAAGTAGTTGCATAAGAAATTCGTTTGGAGAAAGATTAACGAGCAGTGTGATCTTGGAAATGGAGTATCAAATTATTCTTAAACTCCAATTCTGAGTTTACTCAAACCCTACAGATTCTCTAAGAACTAATGGAGCTTCATTGTGGGGCACCAACAACAACCCAGATTTTGATCCAAAAGCCAAAACAAATGATTTCCCAAACCTGGACCCTTCCCTTTATGGTGCCAGGACATCACAATTTACCATGAAGTCTGTTTTGGGCTATTCAATCAACAAGCATTTGCCCCCAGTCTTGGGCAGTGGTTCCTGTCTTTGGTCATTTGTCTTCAATTAGTTAGCAAAGGCAACTGCCTACCTGCAAGGGAATATGACTTCTGATCCTTCATTCTCTAAGCTTCTCCATACTCAAAAAGATGTTACAAACATTGCCAAGGGCAACATTTATGACCAGCACATATGAGTATGTACTCAATGTGATGTACATGATCTCATGGATATATAAGCTACACACCTGTATATATCATATGTATTTATTTGTCTATGTATGTGCCTGTGTATGTACATGTACATCTCCATTTTTCTCTATGGTAATTGATCTCCTTTCACTGTTCAAGATAGGGAGGAAAAGAGCAATCAGCAGGCTCACCTCTGGTGGGTAGTAGTCCCAGTTTCCGGAAATCAGGTCACTTGAACAACTTACTTTACCCTGCTGGCTTTTATTTAATCATTCTTCAGAGCCTCCATTCTACCAGACCAATTTATTAGCAGTGAATTTGACTCTTGATGCCTCCAAAGCCTGAAATTGTATTTCATTTCATGAAAAGATATTTTGAGTTTTGGTAAGAAGTTCCCATTTCATTTCATTCCCCCCCCCCAATTGTGAGTCTGAGATTCCCTTGATTTTTGAAGCTTTAGCCAGCTCCAAGGAGAGTGCAAATAGCCTGCCAGATACAGCATTAGGGGGTGATACAGGGGATTTCAACTCCCCCACCATCCCCCTCATTCACAGGGGACTTCACTAACTGATTTCAGTACTTATTCCTGTGAATCTAGATCTAGACTCAGAGTCGTTCTGAACCCTGTGAGCCAAAGACTGGAATCAACACATAAGTGGAAACGGATTTGCCAACTTTTCATGACACCTTTGCTGTGGACATTGAAGAAATGAGTTGCATCACTGACAATCAGTTGTCACTGTGCAGTGAAAGATCATGTCCCTCCACTGATACTTTTTTTTGAGACTAGGTCTCGCTATTTTTGCCTATGGAACCACAGGTTCTCGTTGCCCGGGGTACCACATACTCAAGCAATCAGCTTCCCAGGTAGCTGGGATTACCTCCTGGGATTACCTCGACTGATGCTTTAAGCAGACACATTTTCTTCGTAAACAAGTTAGATGCTCTTGTAGAAGAGCTGCTCTAAAACCACAGCAAAATTTCTACATTGTTCAGTAACACAAGTGGGAGCACCTGGGGGAGGAGGAGGAGGACACTGGAGGAAGAGGAGCATAAAACACCTGCCAGCCCCCTGAGCCTTGAGAGATGTGCTACCCCCCTAGTAGGTCTAGTAATCCTGGCACAGGATTGCTAGGGCTTATCCACACACTGCACCCTGATTGAGGGTCCTTCACAGTCTCTAGAGGGGTGCAGCTCTTCCATTTTCCCCCTGGAGCTCTCTGCCTTCTCCACCTGAGCATCACTGTTCACCTTCATGAGAGCCTCAATCCTCTCAATCCCAGCATCTTCAGGTGCAAAGCATGGTTTTCTAGTATGTCTAGTGTTGTTTCAGTCATTCTCATGTTAATGCTTTGTTTCAATATACTTTAAGCCTTCTTCCCTTGGCTTTTTGCACCATCTCTACAAGATTCTGACCATCCCACTGGTCACTGGTCACTGATCCCCCTGTTTCACAGAGGGATCTGTACTTTTTCCTATGCAGCTGCTGCAAATTTTTGTCTAGGAGATTTTCCTCTTCAATTTCAACACAACCACACACAACCCCAGCCCCCAACCCCTAGACCTTAAACTGCTCCATGCCAGGTATTTAAGGCACCAGATGATCAGCCCCATTGTTGACAGTGAGCCAGGCTATAATCAGCTCAGAAACCCTCCCACTTTTTTTTAGCTGTAGTTACAACTTCTGCATAAAATCCTCTCTGTCAAAGTTAGAGACCCCAGTGTAGAAAAGAAAATATGAAATTCCATTCCCCTCCTAGCCCTCGCTCAGGCATGGAGGAAATCCCAACCATGACTTTCTACCCCTAGTTGCAACATTCTGGAATATCACTGAGTGGAGGGTCTCCTGAGGCACCTAGTCAGTCTGATTTGGGAATCTGAGGACTTGTGCATAAGGTGCAAGGAGCACGGTGGTATTCAGAGTGGAGGGCCACCCCTGTCCCTGTCAGTCAGAGAAGTAGAGCAAGCTCAAAACACTTAACTAGAGAAATCAACTGCCAGTTCTGAGACACAGCTTCTTTTTTTTTAATTTTTAATATTATTTATTTTGTTCTTTAGATGACAACCTCTGCAAGTGTTTTTCTGGGATACCTCCCCTTCCCTCCTCCCTCTGATGGCCCTTCCATTCTCTCAAACCCAACTCTTTGTTGTTTACTAGTTGTGCTAAGTCCATTAGTCTCTTTCCTGTGGCAGTGTCCTTTCACTGGGTGAGGGTCTGTGTTGTTGGAACCAGACGAGCCTTGCTGGTAGGTTTTCAGTCTTAAGTTTGCTTTGGGTGGCCAGTCTGTATTCATTTGTGATCTGTTCATGTTTTCTGCTGCAGGCTGTCTTCTCCAATCCCATGAGACACAGCTTCTAGTGAAATGTGCTGCAAAATTTAAAGACACTAAGCCTCCAGGAAAGATATAGATAATCTCAAGTGTTTACATTCCCCAGTAGCCAGGGTGCTTTCCCCATGACTGCACTTCAAACAAGCAACCTGCTGGCCATCGACACAATTCTGACTTTTGGTTGCGTTCTGGCTCCTACACTTGCTGGTAGTGTGACCTTGAGCAAGATCTGAGCAGAGCAAGCTCATGGAGCTGAGAGCCCCTTTGGCAAACTGGGGGTTCATTAGACGTTCTTGTCCTCAGCAGTGGTTCCAAGGTTCCAAGAGCATGAGGTAGACACTAAAGCCAATTATGAACTGCAGTTGCCATTAGGAAAGCAAGGACTTCTTTCTCTCCATAGTTCAACAGCCATGTCAAGAGACATGAGAGAGAGAGAGAGAGAGAGAGAGAGAGAGAGCCCTCAACTCCCAGCTCTCTTGGCTCACTGTTTCTAGCATTTCCAAGACCCAGCGAGTGAGGTGCTCAGTACGGGGTGGGAGTGAGTTCCTGATGCTTTGGCTCACCCATGCAGATGGATAAGGCAGCTGAAATTAATGCTATTCTGATCCACGGCAGTGCTCATCTGCTTAACAATCCAATTTCTAGGACGTTTTAGAAGTTGTTAGCTGACTGCCAAAAATGAGGATCATTAAAAATAGATTCACAGCTGTTCAGGAAGCCAGAGATATAATTTTACCTTCATTATGCCTTATTGCAGATGTTATTGATTTAATCTCATTGCATTTTACTGTGTAATATCAATTCGCACTGTCTTTGACTTGGAAATCAGAAACTGTATTTATTCTTCTTATTCTCGTAGCAGAAGACATGCTTGAGCTGCCACCGCCATGCCACCAGGCACCAGGTTCCGAGGTGGGGGCCCTGTGGAGGCCAGGACTAATGGTGCTGGCACAAGCTCATTTAGCAGAGTTGAATGGAAGGGAAGTCATCTGAAAATGGGGCCACCTTTCCTTTTAAGAGCATATATACACACAAATGACTTGGATAGATGGATCAAAACAATCTTTGGTTTTGTTTACATGTTGCCGACAAAGTAGGTTCAGGAAATCTTTCATTTTTCTGTCAATTCTTTTATCCCAAGTATTTCACACTGACAATCACTAAATAGAATTTGATGTAAAATAAAGTAAACTTGGATGCTTTAGGATATAGTTATCCAAAAGGTCTTTTTCAGAGCATTTGTCTCAAGATATTCTGGGCAAAAAACAGACAAAAAAAAGGTTCAGAACTCAAAAAGTTTTGGAAACTCTGTATGATAAGTCCTCTTTTTAAGGAGCTATATATGTTGACATAGTGAAGGTTCCAGGTAAAATAAAATTTGGTTGACGCTGCTTAGCCTGATATTTTCCAAACTAGCAGAAATGTTTGTTCTCCTTACCTCAGTGCTAGTGTGCTAAGAAACACACTTTGTGGATTGCTGCTTTAAAAGAGATCCAAAACAGGAAGATCCACTCATTCTGAGGGAGTGCCACACTGTGGTTGACTGCCAGTGTTGCCGTCGCTTGGATCTATGAGTTGTTCTATAAATATTTGGTTCATGAACTTCTGTATCCGAGTGATTCCTGCTTCATCTCCCAACCTTTCCCTGATTTCAGTGTCGCAACTTCCAAACTCAGACTCAAACCCCAGTCACTTTTAGTCTCTTGCTTCCCCACAGACTACCTCACCTTAATCCTTCCCCAGGAAATCTAGGGATAGGCTAGCCACATCATAGACTTTTTACTTAGAAGTGCAGTGGGGCCCACATCTACTCTGTCCTTAACTTTTCCAATTAAGTAAATAGCTACACAAGTATGAGAAAATTTGTGCATATGATATGCTTCAAAGTCTACATGAAATCAGTAACAGAGAATTATTTAAAGTTTGGGGGTTTTTTTTGTTGCTGTTTGTAACATGACTACATTTCATGACTTTTAAAAAGCATTTCAACCCTCTGTCTTGGTGATCAGTTTACCCAGCATGCATGAAGGGAACAACTGTTTCATCCATATTTCCAAGAGCTTAGAGAAGAGTCCCATATCACCAACAATGGCATTTAATGGGGTTCCATGTGCACCATTCGGGTTGACAAAATCCTGCTGGAGTTTGACCAACTCCAGTGGACATCACTAAACATAGTGTGACTTGAGGATTTTTATTCTATTTCTGCCTATTGCATTGCAGGCTTCCAGATATTGCTAGCTAGGCTGGTAAAGGTCTATGAGAACCTACTATTTTTATGTCTGTACCACTTTGTTTTATTTCATAGAAAATATATATCTTTGGTCTTAATGTCTTATATTTGCCTTCAATTGACAAATTTTAACCTTTTGGTACAATGTCATTAGCACTTCTCCCCAGCCTTCTCCTGCTCTTTCCAAACTCAACTTTGCCAGTTTCTCACCCCAGTCAGTTCTTACTAGAGAATTCACATCACTTCTCAAGATGACTAGTGTGAGCAAAAGATTCCATCTGGTTCTTGTTCACATTACTATTAACTCCAATAACTGTGCCCATCTAGATTGTGAGTTACCCAGTGCCTGGCCTGTTATTTCTCTACAGATTCATGTTGGTGTCTAGAACTGAACTCAATGCTACTTGCTAACTAATAGATTAACATTTCCCAGTCTGTAGGGAATGGGGCTAGAGTTGAAGTCTCTCAGTAAAGCAACCCAGTGTGTTGAACAGGTTCCTTTCTGCTGGTGTGATTCTGACAGAATTGCGAGTTTATTCTGCTGTGTTCAGACTTCATTCTCATGGAAACTTTAATGAAGTAAGATGGATCAAAACCCCAAGCTTACAATTATATATGTTGTACCCCTGTAAATGACCCAGATTTTTTTTTTTAGTTGTAGCTTATATGTTCAGGAATTGTGTTTGGGGAATGACAGGGAAACAACCATGTTTGTATACTCATAAGCTCATAGCTGTTCAAATTTGAAAGATATCTTTAAGGACATTTTTATAAGGTCATATATATATAGTTAGGAATTCAAGGTCCAGGAAAGCGTATAACTCAGACACACAGCTAACTAACTAAATATTGCTAAAGAAATGCCTCTTTACACAAATAGGAGAATCTCTGTTCTTTATTGATACCTGGCTTTCTCTTCAGTGTTTGGGTTATGTTACCTTTTGTAGATCTGATATGATTCAGAAACACGTCTCTTTTAAAGTCAAACTAAAATGAAATCTCTAGTAAAACTCTAAAGAATATGAAGCAATGACAGAAAAGGAGAACTTAATCTGAACTCTTAATGTTCAGATTAATTGCTGTAAAAGTAAAATAAGTTAATCTGTATACTGTAAGGGAAGTATATTAAGATGAATAACTAGTGTTGAATCTTTTAACAGACTTTTATAAAGCTATTAAGATAGGCCCATACACACTAGTAAAAGGAAAAATAAAACTGCTTTTTACAGACTAAAGCTAACGCATTAACGTCGCTGCTAAACAAAGGGATAAAATACTAGAAATGAAAACCAGACTTGAAGAAAAACTAGCAGAGCGGCGCCACCTTGTGTCTATTATCTGAAAAGGCAGCTGACGTTTCCTGCGCCCTCCTGTGGTAGAATTCAACGTTTCTCATAGACAGGAAAACCAATCTATAAACATATCACTGGATGTTTTTTCTTTGCTCTGAATAGAAGTCAGAAAGAGATAGCATCTTAGCATATTTCCTAAGCAAGATACGCTTTCATTCACTATATTTAAAGCAGAATAACTACAGAGAGCCAATCCCCCGCTGATCGCACAAGAGTCTTCCTTTGAACATAGTTTCAAATGAACCCTAAATCTTAACCTTTAAGATTTGAATGACTTCAAAAGATCTGTGCCATTTTATCCCCATGAATTTCTATTCAGGATAAAGTTTTATGTACACTGTCCTTATATCAACATTTCAAAACCAAAAAAAAAAAAATTAATGCTTTAAAACATTTTAATTTAAAAGTAAATATGAGAAGACGTGAACCAGACTTAAGAGTCATCTTCCCCTCAATTTACCCAAGTGTGGAAATTGTCCTAACTCCAGTCTAGCTTCCTTCCTCTTTCTTTGGTGGTCACTCAGTGGGGGTGTCCATTAACAGGATCAAATGAGATTAATGTTCATGTATGCTATTGAAGAA